>NW_023611576.1:0-105997 GCF_013339725.1 Rhipicephalus microplus
GCATAATCGTGTTCGTCGAAAAGGCCTAGTACACCGTTCGTAAGAAGCTTGTATACAGTTCACCACCGATCTTCTACGTTCGTTGTCATGAATACGGGCTGCTGCGGAGTTTGTGCGCCACCACTCATAAAAATCATTGAGCTGCCATGGTTTTTGTGTACATAGGTACATTTTGTGGACTTGACTTGTACATCAGCATTGCTAACACTGGTGAGGCCAATAGGTCAGTGTGCCGAATAATTATTCAATAATTAAAAAAAGGTGAGATCGGGTGGGTTGACTGTTGGTGTAACTCCTAGAAACCTGCAGCCCACCTTTAGTGTACGCTTGTACTTTGAATCGTTATTGTTATATATGCAAAAAAACAGCTGTCCTACCGGCACTACACAGCAGGTCAAAAAAGTCGGGTCTATATATACCGGATTTTCGAAGTACAGTCGAGTAACACGTGCAGTCTATTCAAGTGGTGTTTTATTCTGCATTTGTTGTGTGTGCGTGTTTTTCTGTATGTTAAACTATGTCATCAATTCTTCCGTGATTCAATAGGTAATAGACTGGTTGAATTTTCGAGCGAATGGATCCATCAACATTTATTTTTTTTAACAATCACTACTCTTTCTACACGTTCAAAACATAAGCTAGCACGGGAGCAACTTTTAACATCGACTAGTAGGTGGTACAAAAAAACCCAGAAAAAGTAGTGCGCTAGAACAAGTGCTTTACCCGGTTTCTGAGTTTATTTCTGGCTATTTCAGTTTAGGGAGTACTGAACGGAGTATTTCAGTTTAGGGAGTATTTCAGTTTAGGGAGTACCGAGTAATATCTGTTGTTTTTTGATAAAGGTGGAATACTTGATGATTTAGGCTAACGTTAAAAAAGACTACGTCATTGGTACATTCGGAATCTCTAACTGCATTGCGTGTCGTAGAATATTGTAGTTTATTAAGCAAAACAACATTACCTACTACTATTATAACCCGCCATTTTCAGAACCATTCAGCTGCTTACGAGAGCTTTATTATCATGCCTATCGAAAGACATGCCGCATGACTACCATGCAATTCACATGGTTAATCGATTTACTGGTCCTACCAGGCAGATGCGATGGTACCTATTTTCACTTCTGTGCATCTACACAGCGTGTAATGTCATTTTTTAATCCTTATCTTAATAATATGCTGCTACTTGCAATGCTACACGTTGCATTCATAGGTGCTCTTTAGAGACCGACAACTGACTTTTTTCAACCAGTTCTTTCCTGCACAAATAACGCTTTCACTTCGTAGTGTTCGTAGGTGCAAAAGGCAATCCTGAAAACTTAGCTATTTTATCGGCAGTATTTTTCGATCAGGAAGGCTCTGAACACAAATATGCCCTTTTCTCCAGCAACGCTGAGAATTTATAGCGATGCCAGTAGCTCTTCTACCAACTTGTGCTCGCTGTTGTTGTTCTGCTTTCGCAAGAGTTCCTGTAACTATGGTTAGCCAGGTTTATTCTGAGTTTCACAGCTATTTTTTTTAAATAATAAGCCGCTACTATGAGACGATGTGGCTTTATACAGTTCTCTGTATTTGTATTGTATTGCGTGCGCCTTCATACGAAGTTGTTGCGCATGTGTGGTCGAAAGCTTGTCCCGTCGTCGTTACTTTCTCGACGCACGAGCCATGCCGAGTCACCGAAATTGTCACTGCTCATATGCCCGGCCATGCTAGCAGCACACGTGATTTCTGAAACAAATTGTGATTAGAAAAAACTACGTCGCTTCAAAATCTTAGGGACCCGAAAACTGCGTACATGGTTTTATGAGCATGCACGTAAGTGGCTCAAGACGCACTGACGAGCATGGCAAGATTACGTAATGCGAAGGCAGCGCCACTTGAATACGTACTACTAACGCTAGGCATATGTACAGTTTATGAAGTAATATATTTTACTCTAATGAAGCAAACATTATTTCAATACCAACAAAAAAATTGTTCACCGTGTACACTTGTTTCCGGCCACATGACAGGGCAGCTGGGATAACTGAAGTCTCTGCCACCAAGTGGTGCCACGGGCTGTATTCGCGATTTAATGAAGAATAATTGTATCCCCAATTTTTACCAGAAATAACATGGCTAGTGTCAGTCACTACAACGTACAACCTTTCGACAAGGGCAGTCATCTCATTTCATGTTCTGGGCTTTTGTCGGCCATTTAAGATTAAGTTGACATGTTCATACCTCTCAATTGAATCAAGGCGCCACGTAATTGTAGCCACCATGTCAATGTAGGTATAGCTCTACCTAAGCATAACGGCATAAGAGAAAATGCTTGAAGTGCAATGGCAACGTTGGCTTACGAATGAAAAACCAAGAAAAATCATTGCGAACAGAAAGACACGTGCACCTTTAATTGTAGAGACACCCTTAATCGAAGCAACATCGGGAATAAAAGGGCAGACATCGCCGGTAGTTTTGCGGCGACAGCACATGCGGTAAGTAGTGATCGCGAAGAGAGAAAGAGAGAGACTAAACAACTTTGTTTCGTTATTTTTTTAAGCGTCGTCTTGAGGGTGGTCTCACCCTTCCTGAAAACAACAGGCATTCCCCACGTCGACAGCCCTCTCCATCCACAATTACTCAAGCGACCCAATTCATCAAACGTCCTATACACAATTGATCAAACGTCAAATAATCCAATTCGGGCTCCCTAAGAGACGAATACAGATTGCGTGGCCATCAGAGCATCAAATCGCTAAGAGAATGACCGTGGCGCGAATACAACATAATAAATTGTCTGATACCACGTACAGTGGGAATCGTAATATGCCAAGCACGAATGAGGAAGGAGTATATGTCACTTTAACATCAGCAAAACGTTACGATACGGAGGTATATTTTGCCGTACACGAATTCCATTTCGTGAATATTATGTTTGGATGTTTCATTTATCTTCGCCGTTTCTTCACGTGACCTGATACCAAATGTGGTATATGTGAAGCTAGCGAAACGACCGCGACCGCATCATTAGCGGGGCATCTGCATGTAGTCCTGATGTTACATGACAAGCACCCCGTGATTATCATGTTCACACAAGTGACATACCTTCGTCATTCATTCACGTCACATAATACCAAACTTAGTATATGCGAAGCTGCTGAAGCGGCTGCGAGTGCATCATGAATATGGCATGTAGTCAAGTTGTTACATGACACGCATGTCATGATTATCATGTTTGGTCGTCTTATTTACCAATGTCGTTCGTTCGTGTCACGTAATACCGAATTTGGTACATATGAAGCTAGCTAAAGAGACGCGACCGCATCATGAGCATGGCTTGTAGTCATGTTTTTGCATGACGCACACTAGATAATTATCATGTTTGTAACAGTCACATACATTCGTTCTTCATTGACGTCCCTTAACACCAAACTCGGTATATGTGAAACCAGCGAAACAGCCGCGAGCGCATCACGAGCGTGACTTGTCATGTTGTTACATGACGCGCACGTGATGATTATCACGTTTGCATAAGTCACATACCTTCGCAATTCATTCACGTCCCGTAATACTGAATTCGGTACATGTTGAGCTAGCGTAACGGCTGCGAGTGCATCATAAGCCTCGCATGTAGTCACGATGTTACAGGACACGCATTCCATGTTTATCATGTTTGTACCAGTCACATACCGTCGTAGTCTATTCACGGCACGTAATATTAAATTCGGTATATGCGAAGCTGGCCAAACTGCCGTGAGTGCATCATGAGTGTGGCGTGTAGTCATGTTCTTACATGACACGCATGTCATGATTCCGCGTTACGGTATGTCACTCATGTTCGTCATGCAGTTGTGCTATACCATACTAATTTTGCAATATGTCATGTGAACGAAACCTCTGCAAGAGGAGCAAGACCATGAGATGCAAACCATGACATTCATGACATACAATCATGATTTTCATATTATGACTATTCACCAATGTTCGTCTTGCAGACGTGTTTTGGCATACCTAGTTTGGTATCGATACCATAATTCAAATGGCCAGGCGAACTAAAAGTGCTAGGTGGATAAAAAAATAGATAGATAGATAGATAGATAGATAGATAGATAGATAAACAGACAGATAGACAGACAGACAGACAGACAGACAGACACGCTCAAAGTCACCTAAGTTCGCTAAAAAATGCTTCGCATTTATTATTAAAAAGCGTCGATGCATAGCGTGATTTCGCCTCCATCGGGTCAATGCTCGAAAGAGAGCCCACAAGCAGGTGTACCTGGCGCTGCAATAAATTCCCCCCACTGCGTAATGATGCGGAAAGGGACCCAGTCAGTGTGGCGAACAGCTAACCTCGTCCATAACCTGATTTTGATAGAGCGACAACTACATGGCAGCAAATGAGGAGAACGTCCGCCCAGCAATACGTTCTCCTACGTAACGGGCTGACACAAGTTTTGGAGTTAAAAAATGAGATCCTCATGTAATAATTGATATCAGATTTATTATTCAGGTTTTTTTATCGCGTGACGTAAGGTGCCTATGGTAAACTCTCTTTGATGTTTCGTTGCATTCTACATGTATATTGTTATAGTTGGCAAGTACGTGGTTGCGTGAATGTGGAGACTAAATTATTGGGTGTCTGCTATTTAAACCATCCAGATATTGTGGGACACAAAAAGTCAAATACGAAAGCCTAGTTTGACGACTTGTTTGTGGAAATTATTTTTGTAACATTATTTTTTCACCAAGTCATTGCCACGTAAGTCATTGACACGTAAAGCTTCAAATATGGCATCATAGAAGCAGAATACCTACCACTTTTTGTGAGGAGAAGTCCGCCTATTGTTTGATTTTAGATTAGAGCCTGCACTTTCTTGCAGAAGAACAGAGAAACCGTCTGCAAGCCTGCAAGCCGTCTGCCAGCTCTGAGCACTAACGATCTCTTACAATATGAACTTCCGTTTGTCTTATCCCTACTCGAGGCCACTGTGCTACTCAAAGCAGGACAGGAAGGGTGCATGACATTAAGTTGCGAAGTCAATAGATCAAACACTGCAAACACATAACTGCACAAAAAAATGGTTCAATCGGGATGCTTGAACCACTTTGTTTACAACCCATAAAATGAGGCAACACTCAAAATATGTCGTTACGAGTGTTCTGAGCACATCAGTTGTACTGAAGAAAAAACTGACAAAAAATTTGTCTCATTTTATAACTGTGTTTTGAAAGAATAAATCTCATGCGACCGCAAACAAGAATCGCCCATGGAAAGAATTATACACCTCTTAAAAGACTCGGCTGAATGCATTGCCCAGCTGGGGAACATTGCTTGAAATTCAGGTTTATCCGTCGATACAATACAAAATTGCCAGTAATATAGTTTCTCTACAGTCATCCATTGTTGAACGTTAGTTATTCGCCTAGCAATAAAATAATTACTTTAAAATGATCGAATTCTTGTCTAAGCAGCTTAAAACATTGTCCCAAATAATGCTTTGGAAACCCTTTTTTATTGGTTATTGATGTTAACGATGAGAGCCCCTGGCCTTAGGCCGAGAACACGTCTGTACTTTAGGAGGGTCCGCTTTACTTTGTTCTAGGTCCGCTTTCCTTATATCGGTATTTTTCTTCCTTTACGTCTTTTGCGGCTCCCCTTAAGCCCTTGTGAACACCAGATGCGCATTGTTATTTTTAAAAAACTTTGTATATACTCCGCACACGTGTTGTCACATCTTTGCAAGATCGTGTGAGCCAAGCACGGGGGTAATTTTTTCCGGAGCTTAGCCCACTTATCATCATTGACTTTGTGAATAAGCTGAGATTTTTTACGCATTTTTTGTGTGCCGTTTTTATTCTCAGCCCTGACAGGGAACAAACCGTTCGTACTAAGACAAGAAATACCAACCCTCAGGGATTGCGTACATAATGTTTCCACAGTAGGCTACATCATCCTCGAGTTCCTGGTTCACTGCCTCATCCTCAGGTACGTCGTGGATCTTCTTGTTTGCCTGGCGGAGTGTAGCATCCTTCGTCATCAGAACGGTGACATGCCTACTGACCTTGCCCGCCTCGGTGTCCAAGTATTGCCGTGGTGCTGCCAGGAGGGTGATATTGCGTGAAAAGCTGGCCCTGGTCATTCCACGCACTTTCCGAAGACGCTAGACTGACGACGTCATAGTTTCGGAACGACGTCTTCTGAGTTACACTCCGCCAATGTTAAGAGCGAGTGCCTGCCGTTGTAGGACAACAGCACGACTTTACTTCATGAGAGCTTGCTCCGCCTTTTCTTCTTCATTCTTTTTTTTCTTTAGGTTTCTCGCACCTTCTCTCAAAGCCACGCCGCACTGCTTATTTTAAACAATTGCGACCACCATTCATAGGTAACACACATTTACCTTTGTTTAGAAATCAGACAAGTTGTATTCTTCCCTCACGTGATTACGTTTTCACAAATTTTATTTTAGCAGGCGTTAATACTAACTTGTGCAATGATCTTGTTGCTATGCGTTTCGATAGATGAACATTTGTGCTACTTCAACTTCAATACGTACCTTATTGTGAAGCCTTAATTACCCAGGTAATGTATTATTTGACTATATAGCACCTATACACAACATTCTATGCTGAACTATTTTCGAGTTGGTACATTTTGTAACTCAACCCCTTTAATGAGGAAATAATCAGCAAGAAAATTATCTTTCATACCAATATATAAAGTCTTCTAGTTTCTCGGCACTAAACGGCACAGACTTCCTCTGAACAAGCTTGCACAAGCCACAGCTAGCTCCTGTTGGTAGTTGATGCAGTTTGCAGCAGTATGTTTAGCAAAAATTGCTTAGAGTAAATGTGACTAATTAGGCCTTACGTACGGGACTGATGCATCGGCTCTGAAGCCGAACTAGAAATACGAGCATATCTAAATTATCCTCATAAAAATGTAATAGTGCTTCAATTCTTGCGTGGTGCATAAGGTGCCTCAAATAAAAAGAAAAAAAACATCATAATGATGCGAGAAAGAACACACACTGAAATCCAGTGTTTAACTAAAGGCTTAGGACATGTCTTCCTAATGGTGTTAGTAATTGTTCATGCATGGCAGTGAAAAATGTACAAAAGTACAAGAAATCTCATAACGCAATAACAAACTAACAATGAAACGTAGTTTTTCGTCCTTCAAGCACAGACATAATTTAAGGGACCTCAGCACGTGATGATGTGTACTTAGTTTTTGTTTGCGAGTGCTGAAATGTGTGCTGTTATTCATTTACCCTAATATGACAGTGGCCGCTGCCATTTCCAGCTCAAGATCTACCACATTGACAAGCTGCAACTCCCTCGCGGAATAGTTGTTCACCGGCTTGGAGCCCCAACGCGAGCTAAAGTGCCAAGGTGATTGAGATCTTCAAATTTATTGCTCTTTGTTTGTTCAATAGGGTGAATAATCCTCAATTATAGGAATAATAAAGGTTCTTAATGTAATAGTTTATTTGAGTACAGGATCCTGATGAAAAGGCCCTCAGGTTCAAATCTTTTGCTGCATTGCAAGGAGACTGGCTACGTGCTTCAGCTGACAGAAGCCATTGTGCTCGCAAGATTTAAAGAAAAGATAAGACGAGAAACTAATGAGGCGTTTTTTATCAATAGCTTTTGGTTAACATATGTGTCGTTAGGCCGTCAATAGGACTGCATCAAATCGAGGTATCTTTCTCCATCACCCATCACTAAATCGTCTCCCTTCTAGCTACTTCGAGATAGCGTGTGTTCTTTTTTTGTGCACTATATATGCGTGGGTTCAGTAAATATAAGTAAATAGTTAGCTGTGTGCATGTTCTCGTTTTATGTGTGCGTGTTCTGGCATTAGCTGTTATGATTTTCTCGTAAGAACTTGCCCAGTGAGACAGCCTTTTAATATATTCCTTTACTGTACCGATATTCACTGAGCCACCATGATCGCAACGTCGCAAGCCTCTTGCTTCCCACTAGTTCTTCCATCTCTTTTCCCACAGGCAGGTATCAATCCCTAGCGCATGTTACAGACCGTTTCGACAAACAGGATTTTCTAAAACTAACTTGTTGGTGGTGCAATCGTTCAGTCACCACAGGAATAAAGGGCAGTACACTTATTTGCCTAGTATTCGCGATTGCAGAACTCAAACACTCATTGCTTTTGTTTATTGCTGTGTTTTGGTTTTGTCTCGCATAAAAAAACAAACGGTTGTGAACTTAGTGACCTGATTCGATTTGGTGAGCCTGGAGCATTAGGTTGTTGCAGTGCAACTGCTCAAAATCTGCTGATTGTTCTCTCGCAACAGAGGAGCTCCAAGCCACGAGAAGTGAAGCAGAGCGGGAAAAACCAAGAGTTGAGAAGTTTGTGTACTACCTATCTTTACCACGCTGGCTGAAATACCATGCGTTGCTTTCCTTATAGACACTATTGTTAGAGTTCTGTCTAGTGTATATATAAAAAGCTTTAAGCCGACACAGGCGAAAAGTCAACAATTATTAGTAAGTTATCAGACCCGTACCCAAACCATACATCAGTATACTTTATACACTGTCTTCAACTTCATCTTCTCCATACTATCAAAGCTCCCTTTATAATGGAAACTGCACAAATGTTCTTTTTCTGACAGTACTTCATAAAATCAAAAGCGTAAAATAAGGGCTACTAGTGGACGAGTAAATTGCTCTGACATAAAATCATCTAGCTTAGAGTTGAACGGCAGCAGTGGCGCAGTAATCCACGTGCTGTGGTTTGCAAAAAGAAATAAATAGAGCAGCAAAAGGTCGAGAGGATTGTGGTAGTAATAACTGAGTGAGGACAGGAAAGGTGAAGAACACTTTACCAAAAATACAGGAAGCCTCGCAGATTGTTATGATATTTGATCCTTCCGTAGAGGGAAGACAGTCGGTGAGCCAGTGCACGACCGGAAACTAGGCTGCAGTATGCCCAAGCGATGATCCTTTTTCTTCTTCCGCCTCGTTCATTCTGTATTCGCACTCGAATCGGGCATGTACCGGCGCTCCTCCAAAAACGAAGAAAACAAAGATGTCGATGATGGCCAAAGCAACAGCTGCCACAAATTACCCGGGGACCACTTTTCGTGACTCTCTCATTCGCACCGTCGTTTTCACGTCAGTGTCGTCGGCCGCGTTTGGGATTTGCCCGGCACTGTCCCCAGGTTCCCATCGTTGCTGCCTTTACTTTCCTGGTTCGTGGTGCCGGAATCATGCTTTCGTGCCCGCGGCTATAACAGCGCTTAATGTAGCCTCGTTGAGCTTATGGCTATTCGAACGAGTGGCACAGCTATCGACCCAATGTGTTTTCCAATGCCAGGCTACCCTACCCCCCTCCTTTGCTCAACTGAGGGTCATCTTCAACGCATGTGCCTAAAATGAAAGGTCATCTCGTTAAAATCTTCCAAGACTGAACTTCACTGGGTTCAGCGGCCATGCAGGACCTTGCAGCTATTGGACTCTTAGGCACGTATTCACAAAGCAATCTTATCATTATCGCTCATTTCTCCTATTGTTCTTGTATATAATAAAAATAAAATGAAAACAGTAAGCATGGCTTAAAATAAGTGACTTTGGTTCTTAAGTGTTACCGTCATAATTATTTCGGAGGCACATTATTCTTAAAGAAAAAAGAATTCAACGAGCGATGTTCGAGGCTAAAGTTAGCGTGTGAAAATGGGCCTAAGATTTTCAGAACAAGAAGACCTTTTGCAAAGTGATACAATGACTAGAAACGAAGCCGCGTGTATTTGATTGAAAAACCAACTTTTTGTGTTCATAACAATGTTCGCTAGTCTAGTACAACATCTGTTCGCATTGTGCACAATGTTCGCTAGTCTAGTACCTGGAATGAGCATATGACGTACCTACAGGCTTGATTAAGGCCCATTTATCTGCTCTAGTTTAAACGGTGCCATAGCTGTGGACTATTGTTCCATCTGGTAAAACACCATGCATTCTAAATGTGATAATTTGATAAATATCACATGAATTCGTTTACACTAGCATTTCTAGTCATCTTTCTTTAATTGGTACCCCTTGCAGAAACCGTTTTACCTGTCGAAAGACATCAGAGATAGCGTTTCACGCTTTGGTAATGATGCTGAACAAGTCCTCTCACTGGATTTTATGCCACCTTTCCCGCTCGTCAGAATCGTAATCCAGCAGTTCTTGTTAAGAAAGTCACCTTACCGCTATTTCGATCAAGTACTGGGTTTATCGATTCGCTTTTCGATTGATCACGGATTGATATGTGGGGTTTAACGTCCCAAAACCACCATATGATTATGAGAGACGCCGTAGTGGAGGGCTCCGGAAATTTCGACCACCTGGGGTTCTTTAACGTGCACCCAAATCTGAGCACACAGGCCTACAACCTTTCCGCCTCCATCGGAAATGCAGCCACCGCAGCCGGGATTCGATCCCGCGACCTGCGGGTCAGCAGCCGAGTACCTTAGCCACTAGACCACCGCGGCGGGGCCGGTTGATCACGGAACATGCAACACTTTTGCATTTGCGCAGGACAACTAACACGCAAAGACTCAGTTCATTTGTTATCAATCGAGTGTATCGATGCCCGTTATGAAACACGTCATAGATGTTGGTGACAGATAAGATCATTGTGGCATCATATGGGATGACACGAACCTTCTCACAGTTTGTGCGGACGCCGATGGTCACATTTCACGTTTGATGACGCATTTCAGGCCTCTAAGAACTATCCGCACCCATCACTATCAATGCAACATCTGAGATCGGTTAATGAGAAAACCTAAACGACGCGTTGCTTTGATCGGGATGTGGCAGAACAAAAAAATCATGAATTTGGGTATATTTTTTTTCACTATGCTAGTTTTCTTGGTGCGTACTTTACTTATGGACGTCTCTCAGTGCGCCTGTTTGAGGTCTCCACTTGATGCTGCTCTTTACAGTGTAGCCACGGGACATCTTTCTCCTTTAGTTGGCTTTCTTCTTCGGCCAGAAAATGCAAAGACAGATTTATTACTTCGATGAATACAGTGTTCTTGCTGCTATTCATTTATACCTACATATTCAACTCCCGTGCATTGCTTGCTTGATAAATAGGAGATGCTCCTACCGGCGATTGCTTAGCAAAGAAGGTACGGGGTTTCTTTGTTCAAGTAGGTGGTTTGCATGTTCGGCCATGGCTGCTGCATGTTCGTGGGAATAAAATTGCAAAGAACAACTGTGACCTTAAGTTTAGGCGCCTAATGGAGAACCTGAAGTGGTCAAAGTTTTCCGGAGTCCTCAAATAAAGAGTTCGTCATAATCCATTGCCTATTTTGGTAAAGAACAACACCTAACAATTTTAAAAGTACTGCACTGTTTCTGTAGCTA
Source organism: Rhipicephalus microplus (assembly GCF_013339725.1). NCBI lineage: Eukaryota > Metazoa > Arthropoda > Arachnida > Ixodida > Ixodidae > Rhipicephalus > Rhipicephalus microplus. The sequence continues at coordinate 11,364 of NW_023611576.1, forward strand.
CTAACTTACTGATGTTTTAATAAATAAATAATTCTAACAAAAACAAAAGTGCTACGAAATGCTCTTCTGGTAAAAAAATAGGCGATATATTTTGTTCGCATAAAACTCAACTTTTTTCTCTATTTTTTATTGTTAAAGACCCGTACGAGGTGGTAATCTCTGGAGCTGCTCGCGGCGGCGTCCCTGATAATCATGTTGTTGTTTTGGATCACTAAAAGCCAGCAATTATATTATTATTAAAATCACGCAACACTAATCGTCAGCACATTTTTATTGAAAACGTTTGCAAATACTTATGAAAGGATGTGTGAAGGACAGTCCTTGCGTGTTAGGCCCACGGTACATTTATTTACCGCATTGGCAGAAGCCATTTTTTTTCGATAAAGGTTCAGCAACTTTGTTGATTTAAGCAAACGTTACTAGCCTTGCTCATCAGTGAGCGATGGCCAGCTTAGGTCAGCGTCGATTCACAATCTCCTGCAGCCAGGATACCATTAATTGTATAGCAAGGGCTCTGGAATATCTCATGGAAATATTTTTGTAGAACCGAAACGTACTTCTCTTCACCCACAAAACTCTTTCCGAAAATCAAATAGCCATAACGGTTTTCCAGTAGCATCTGTTCCTCGGAAATGAAAATTTTTGTCTGCTTTCCCAAAGAATATGATTTTCAGATTTTTTTAACTTTCAGATTTTTTGTGGCCGCGTGCTACACAATATTGCTTGGTTTGACCACAACTACGTTCAGTGCTGACAATTTCTTTAATTGTCTGGTGACAGCTCTGGCAAGGCTTCTTCAAGAATTTGATCTTTATATACTTCAGCAAATGTTCATCTGAACAGTTTCTTGCACTGATCTAAATAATTCGTTCTTTTCCACCCTCAGTGTCGTCGTGAAATTTTTTTCGAATTACGCATTTCTGTAGCGCTGATTCTCTTCTATTTTTTTGATTATTCGCAGAATGAGCTATGTCGTTTTCTTTTATCACCGCACACTTTTACTATTCTGAACACTGAACATAAAATGCGACGTCATTAGCAATATGAGCGTTTGATGATAGTGAACTGCGTCAGTCCATCTTTTCGTTTCATTAAGCTATGTTCAATGTAGCAGTGCTAATATTTATTCATAGTTTCTGTTTCGTGCCCGAGCTGGAGTGGAAACACACTTTTTATCGAGTGATCAGCGATATTAAAACTGTCTTGTCATCTCCCATTTCTCGTAAGTTCTCGTAGCTCACACAATGCCTTAAAAAAGTTGCGACATGCCTGAACAAATTCACTTTAGCGGCACCTGTTAAAATGTGAGCAGTGCACCGCACCTATTTTCCGCTGGTTTTCAAACTATCTGCCACAATTTTATTATATATATGTGCTGACCAATATCTAAGGTTGCCTGCTTAGAAATTTAATTTAACGCACCAGGGTTACAGAGCTCCTTCCTCGAAATTTGCAGCATTGCATCGGCAGTATTGGTCGCCATGAAATAATCAGTGTTGGTTCGTGAATGAAAATTTGAGATAGGTGCGCAGAAATAAATTATAAATAAAACTTCTGTGTAAGAGAAAATCGCACGTAGGGGCTGCACCACAGAAGAACGATAGCTTTTGAGTCTTTTTCCAAAAAATAGAGGAAAACTCATACAAACATAATGCATTAGGAGCAGCGTTTTTAACGAGTGTACGGTTGCATGGTGCAAGTGTAGAAGCGCACCCTGTGCTGAGACACGTGGATGACAACAAGGAAGGTGCTTGTAGGTTCAGCCATTACAAAGCACTCAGACGTGCGCCATGAATACTATAAGCAAAGAGAATGGGGAGGGGGGTAGGAGGAGGAGGAGGTCGAAGGACAAGGAGGTTAGCCACTTCTCAGACCGGCTGGCTACTCTGTGCGGCGGGAGGGGGTAAGAAGAAATAATATGGTAGAAGAGAGATAGTAAAAGAAAAAAACTAGGAGAAGGGAAAGATGACAGTACAATGAACAACACTACATACAGACTGTCTCTGAGACCACTTTCCCGCAAGAAGCACAACAACGCTCTCAAAGCCTTGCGTGTCGAGGATGGCCTTGGCCAGTGGCCTAAAGCCCTTTCTTCCGACAATTGGTGAATGTCAAGTCAATATAGGGCTTTCGTAAGTTCTTTTCTTCGCACACTGCAGCGAAGACACTCACAGAGAAAATGGGCGATTGTCTCGTATTATACGCAATAGCACCAATAAAGTTACAAGCCGAGTGGATTCACGTGTTGCCCCACTGACGTGTAGTGGGCCCTTCGCTGATTCGCTGAAGAAAGAATCATAGCGCAGTAGGTATGTCGTAACTGTATTTGCAGCAGAAATCTAAAAGTTGTGTAAAATGGCCCATGTTACTCGCAGAGACCTTAGCTTTTCTTCCGGCAAAACTGAGGGATAAATTGAGGATCAAACTAGAAATTGATATTCAGAAGGCGATGCTGCGAACAGCGGGCGATTACGCTATCGCGTTCTACTCTCGAAGAAGCGCAAGCGTCTTCCAACTCTTCTTAGACAAAGAAGTTTGAGCTTTTCTGTCCAACTTTACACGTAACAAACTTTGCTAATAATGCTGACTTAATGGCCTGGTGCACTGAATACCAGAATAAGAGATAGTCTTTATCTTCTTGCTGCTACGAAATAAACCCCTCCAAATCAGATTTTGCGTCACTTTGAGGTGGGTATATACGTATTCACCTGCCACGTGCACCACATGGGGCACCCGCGCACAAATGGAATGGCCACGTTCGCGACATTATCTATCACCAGTCATACCCCATTGATGTGCCTGTTCATGCAAACACTTTATGTTAGCATTAAGAAGTTTTGAAAGGTGCTAAAACTCATGGTACGTAGATCGTGGTTTGAGTTCCTCATAAACCGTCTTCATCGCACTTAAGTGCTGCTAGCAGAAGCTGGCCTTCAAATATAAACAAATAAATGAGTAATAGTACTTGTAAGCTAGTGCATGAAAAAAGAAAATTAGGAGCTGTCTTCGTTTTAAATGTGCTGCTATAATGAAGGTAGACTCATACTCGCAGGCAAAGCAATCGATGGCCACTGCACTCTGATCATATAGTTTATACCATTTTAATCATAGCAATGAACAAGACGCACTAGGCCATGGTTGAGTTCTTCAAGACCCTTTATGTTTTTTTTTCCTTTATCGGTGCAGTTCTCCATGGCGAATATATGGAGAGTGTTCATTACAAGCAAACATGAACGTAGCCAGCAGTCACTGAGACCCTGACCAAATGCGATAGTGTTAAGGCCCGCAATGTATTGCCGTACAGCTTCAGTGTATATAAAATTGGTCCTCCAAGAGAGACGGAGAGGAGAAAGAGAGCAAAGCGACTCAGCCGACATGTTGACCACCTTGCACCGTGGATGCATTTGAAGTATAAAAAAAGTGATAGAATAAGAGAATGAGGTAGAAGAACAAAAAGAAAACGGCCACACGACCTAACTCATAAAAACTGTTGACAGAAATCGCAAGCCTTCAAACACTGCATCAATGCTCTTAGGTTCTTGTGCTTTGTCGTGGCCGAAAAGCACCATGCTTCTTGTGAGCACTTTAAGCAACCTGCTTAACTGCTATTATAGAGTGCAAGTAAACTTGCACGGAAACCACGCAGGCCAAAAAAGAAACGACCACACATTCTAACCCAATGGGCCATCAAGTGCATGCTGCCATTTAAGTAGGCTATCAAGGCACGCCATCTTACTACCCCCTAACAGGAGCAAGCGCACTGTTGCATCTGGCTGAATGGGAGAATCCAATATTTAGTATATCTAAATTATGAAACAAATGACTTAATCATAAGCGCTTAAGAAGCTAGATTATAAAGAAGTAAGTGATCACTGGGAACCGCCACTGTGAGAAGTCTGCTGCTACAGATCATGGCATGCAAGCTGGTTTAACCAAAAAAGTTGTGCCATTCTTCAAGAATAATCTACAAGGAGTATTTTATAAGGAACTTAACTCTGTTTATGCTATATATTCAATCCACCCAACTTGTCAGCCTATCCTAATCAATGAGTACAAACAGAGACTTCGAATTGAAACCCTAAGAATGTAGCATCTACTGATGTTCAATAAGAAGTCATTAAGACTATAACTTAGCCTGTTTATATATCAAAAGTAAGGATGTATTAATAGTATATCATGAGAAGCGCATAAAATTTCGGATAACGTTGTAACTTGTGTTCATAGTGTTATTATAATAGGCGATGGAAAATGCATGAGCATTGCGTGCGAAAGCTAATACTTGCACTCAGTGAAGTTCAGTAAACATTAGCGCAATATATGTGAAGCAGGCATACAAAAAATACACCAGTGGTTGAAGTGTTGTGAAAGGTTTAGACTCCAAAACATAGCTAACGAGGGAAATCGCGTTTCATGAAAATGACTGGTGTCGCATTACTCAGGAAGATGCCGTCTTGTGAGGAAAGACGCAAAATAAAAGCTGATATAAATAGCAAAGACAGGATCTGCTCATGGGACCACAACAGCAAAGTTTCAATAAAAAAATGGTACATGGAGCAAAATTTTAACAGAAATGGAAGGATCAATGAAATTCAAAGCGACGTTTGAAACAAATGGAAGAGATACTATGGTTACTTTCTGTTCTGTTTCCAAGAGAGTTTTGTTTTTGTTTTTGACAGAGTGAGTGTTTTTTAACACTGTACAGTTACGCAAGGGAAAAAAGAAGAGAAAAAATAGTGTAATGTGCTTTAACAGCAGTACCTCAGCTGCATTGATGCGTTATCCTGTCCTGGCCAGGACGACAACCTAGGAGGCTCTGTTTTGAAGGCGTTTCAACACGACAGCAACCCATTTGTTGCGGGTTATTTTTTCCTACTCTTTTCCTTTAATATCGCGGCTTGGTTTCCGCTGATCGGGTGGCACCAAAATAATATAGAAAAGAAAGCAGTCTCAGGGATGGCATCGCGCCCAGCTGCCTTGAATTGCACGGGTGCCCACTTTTTCCCATGTCTGGCGCGTCCTTCCCGCATGGCCAGTCCTTGACTGTCGGCAGTTACCGCAAATTCCAGCAGTACACAGCCAGTGCCGCACGCATGCGTGCAATATGTTCTGAGCCCCGGTTTAACCATGCTCGCATACTTACGGACGGCTCCATGATGACAGCGGTGGGAGCAGTTTAAGCGACATTGGTTAAAAGAGGGGAGCGTTAGGGCAGCCCTCTCCGCTTGAAACGTAGTTTCCTTCGGCAATGAGTTTCCCCTTAGTTTCATCTTGCATGGGCTTCTTCGTGAAGCAAAATATGTGTGAATTTGTTTCATTTCCGTTTTCTGTACAGTTCGCTCTTTGTTTCACAGTGTGGTGCACGTATGACGGACAGAATGCGACCAAATAAAAACCTTGCGTTCGTCAAACTGGTCACGCTAATTCTGCGCGTCATTCTTCATGCTTATTTCTACTCCAAGTCTCTTCCTTAAACCTGCAAATTCCAAACTCGCGTGCCAATAATATTTTATCTAATTCTTATTTACGTTATCTTGTCTCTCATCCGAAGGTTTCAAGAATAGTGGCCGAAGGAAAGGTTTCTCCAGTAGATTCGTCATGGACAAATTCAGGCGCCTGCGTTAGCTTCAAGAACAACAGAAAAACCACCACAGCACTCTCTCTGACCACGTATGGATCTCTTTGATCGAAGGCTACGCGCTGTCTACAAAGCAATAGCTAAATGTATCAAACGCACCATTATTCGCCTGAGCATAATTTCTCGGAATAGCACCCTTGTGAAATAACAATTCTATAGTGTTCCGAGACGTCCACAAGTAGTCAACGTCACTATAAACCAACCTGGTTGTGTAGGTTTGCGAACTTCACTTTCAATTGTAGCACCCGTGAGCCGTTAATCACGTACCCTAAGGAACACTGAACAACTACTCCGTATTCATTGTTTTGAGCAGTGACGTCATTCTCTTTGCCTTGTTGCGGCGTTCATTGATGCTTCGGTTTCTATTGCGCCGTTTGACTTTTTTGAAGCTCATTTCGCCACATGATTCACAAGAGGCTGTTTCATCTACATCTCAAAGCTTACAAGGGTCTTTTGCATAGAGAGCTTCAATGTTCCTATTTGACATAACCCACTAAATCCTATAGTTAATAAACAGTTGCATAACTTGACTATCAAATTTAAATTGGTCTAAGATTTTATTAACCATCATGAGGTACCGGTAGCTACAAAAGGATAAACTGTGAAAGTATCGGACAAGCATCACATTTTTTTATTTTTCAGGATTTTCAAAGTATTACTTGAACATGCATACAACTACGTATGTGTAGGACTATGCATGTAGCACACAAATCAGCCTCTCTGATTTGGCCCACTGTTGGAGACTTCGCTTCAAGTCACTTTAAACTCAGGCATGAAATACGATGGAATGCACAGTGTCATGCATCGAACCTCATTGGTTCTATTCAAGGCGTGCCAATTCAATGCACCTTATGAAATATGCCTAATACACTAGTGTTCTAAAGGACACAGACTGACTGTGCTTATGCGTGCGACCATTGATTACCAGATTTCGAGAAAGAGTGCTTTCGGCGTCAGTGCACCTTTAGAGCTCCGAAGTTTTATATGAGATATGGATTTAGAAACCCTGTATTAAATGCGAAGCATTTTTAGCGAAATTCGGCGACATTGAGTGGATTTATCTATCTATCTATCTATCTATCTATCTATCATCTATCTATCTATCTATCTATCTATCTATCTATCTATCTATCTATCTATCTATCTATCTATCTATCTATCTATCTATCTATCTATCTATCTATCTAGCCAACTACGACTTTTAGCTCTCTTGGCTGTTTCAATATTGGTATTGATACCACACTTGGTATGGCATAACATCACTGTATGGAGAGCATATTTGACTAGTAATAACAAAGAATCTTGATATGTATGTCATGAACGTCATGATTTACCTTTCATGGTCCGGCAGCTCTTCCGGTGGGTTCGTTCACTGGCCTGTTGCAAAACTGGTATGATATAACAGGATTGCATGGCGAACACAAGCGACAGACCCTAACATGAAAATAATGACATGTGTCATGTAACAACAATGTCACAATGTCATGTAACAACATGACTACATACCACGCTCATGCTTCGCTTGCAGCCGTTTCGCTAGCGTCACAAATACAAAATATGGTATTACAGTACGTGAGTGGATGACGACGTTGTGTGACTGGTGCAAACAGGATAATCATGAGATGCGTGTCATGTAACAACATAACTACATGCCACGCTCATGATGCGCCGCCGGCCGTTTCGCAAGCTGCACTTACACCGAATGTGCTATTACGGTACGTGAATGGATGACAAGGTATGATACTGGTGCAACATAATAGACATGAGATACGCGTCATGTAACTACATGACTGCATGCCACAGTCAAGGCGCCAATACATTTCGACGTGACGTGGTGCGCATGCTCGCCGGCGTTTGCCACGACAGGGCGCCGCTCCTGCCATATATTCGCAGGCGCTTGCCGCTCTGCGTTGCTATTACGCATGCGCGTTTTCAGCGCATCCGGCGTCCCTCCGTCACGAAAAGAGGGAGATCAGTGTTGTCTGGGTAACGCGCGGGGCGAAATGCAGCATGTCGCATTTGGGACCGGTTGCCGTCGGGCCTCGCCGACGGACGCTGGTTGCGCCTGGCTTCAGACTATAGAGTGCTCGTGTTTTGCAAACGTAGCGTCACTGTGCCCAGCGTGCGCACGTGTCCAGGCTACATTGGAGTATAATAGGCTCTTCATGATGCGCTCGCGGCCGTTTTGCTAGCTCCACATGTACCGAATTCGGTGTTACGTGGCGTCGATGGATTACAAAATATATGACTGGTGGGAACATGTTAATCATGATACGCGTGTCATGTAAGAACATGACAACATGCCACGCTAATAGCGTGCTCGGGGCCGTTTCGCTAGCTCCACATATTCTATATTTGGTATCACGTGATGTTATTAGATGATGAAGGTAAACGACACATTCAAACATGATAATCATGACACGGAAGTCATATACGGAATAATTTTCTTCACCTCGTAGCATTTTGCCGTCGCGGGTTCAAATCCCGGCTGCGGCGGCTGCGTTTCCGATGGAGGCGGAAATGTTGTAGGCCCGTGTGCTCAGATTTGGGTGCACGTTAAAGAACCCCAGGTGGTCGAAATTTCCGGAGCCCTCCACTACGGCGTCTCTCATAATCATATGGTGGTTTTGGGACGCTAAACCCTACATATCAATCAATCAATTAACATTGTGGCGATTTTAAAGTGACATATCAACATTTCTCATTCGCGCTTCGCATAACATCGATTTCCACTGTACGTGGGATCTGCCATTTTTTCACGTATTTTTTCTTATTTTCACCGCTTGGTCAATGAATTATCTTTCATGCTGTTTTCTATATATCAACTCCTTTTCACTTCCTCTTCCTTCTGAAAGAGTAGGCTCTTGTAGAGGTGAAATTTGTTTGTTTGTTTGTTGGTTTCCCTGGACTGATGGCTCATACCCACTCAGGGGGATTGGCCATAATAGCGTAGTGCAGTTTTTCTGTGATCAGTTCAACTATGTATAAGGAATTTGTATTATAATATGACTGATGTAAGGAAAACCACATAAGAAGAGAGCAACGAGAAAAAAAAATAGAAAATTCAAGTTGAGAAATTTCGAGATTTCAGGTGTTGTGATTACCACTCAGCTGCGTTTGCTTCACTTTGCCATTTAAAATATTTTTTTTGGGGGGGGAATAATAAATAATATTTATTTGATTGTAGATCACATAGGTATACGCTTTGTTGCCTGAATATAATCGCAAACGGCATTGAAAGCATCCCTGTGACAATGTTCCAAAACTGAGGCATCAAAGCTTAGTGCAGTTTCCGCCGTCACTCTAACGTCTATTTTCAAAAATGTAATAACTTGTAACCTTTTTCCAAGTATAGCGTATCGGCGACAATATAAAAAAATGATGTTCTGGTGATTTCATTTCTCCGCAAATTGTGCAGAGGGGTGATGTCTGAGCAGCTCTGTGTGGATACAGGTTTACGGGGGGGGGGGGGGTACACGACATTGAAATTTAGTAACTAAAACTTCGAGCTTTCTGGACTGGCTTTAGTGGGGTCGCCATGGAAAGTTGAGGTAGTTATAATCTGTCCATGTAGTTACTTTTTCTATCGTATCAGTGGAGATTGGTGATTTTCGATATCTTACTGCTGTAATATATTCAACATCTGGGAGTGTGGATAAAACTGGGCCATCAAGTGTGGCTCGTGCAAAAGAATCGGCCAATTCATTTAATCTTAAGGCACAGTGTCCCGGAACCCATAGTAACCTCAGGAGTCTCAACTGCGGGGGCACTAATGTTTTGAATGTCCTTAGAATTCGAGAGTTCTCTGAAGCTGTCAGAGCTGCACAAATTGAAAGAGAATCCGTTATTATGACTGCGTTGTTTTGATTTGACGAAAGTTTTCGAAGAGCTAAAATAATCGCCACAAGCTCCGCTTCAAAAACTGGAGTAAAATCAGACAGTCTCACTGAAAAGGACCAGTCAAGCAATTCAGAGGCACCACCTACACCTGCCTTTTGGTTATTTACTGAAGCCTCTGTGGCTATTATATTTTTAGTTTTTGCATGCTACAAGTAATCTAATAATATGTTGTTTAAAATTTTGAGTGATTTTAACTTGGCGTTTTGGGGGCATATATAATCATACTCAATTATAACATGACAATTCGTGTCATCACTCTTAATTAAATTTCAATTGTTCACGTTTATACTTTGTATATTCTTGTGTACAAACATTATCTGAGGTGTGTGAAACCATGGCCAATGAGCAAGAAAGAAGGCGTCTGAGTTTGCGATAAAAGCGTATTGAGATCTTCTTGCCGGTAAGCTATAAAATTTAAAAAATGCTTGCACGGTCAAAATGCGAAATCGACAAAGTAGTTTAGGCAGGTGCACTTCCGGGTACAGTACGTTGATAGCCACAAACCTAAGGATTCCAAGACACATTCTCAGTGCCTGTCACTCCAAGACAACTAGAGGTTTTGTTTTAAAAGCAGGGCCAACCAAGAATAGTATTTGTAATGTCTCCCTCCTTTTTCTGTATGCCCTGTGTGCACGTGCATATATTACAAATAAATCCCCATTTAGATGCAATAAAGTAATAACATACTCAATCATTATTAAATAATTAGCAAAATATTTGATTGATTTAACAGTTATTTGTATAAATATTTTGCTAATGTTGCGATCTTGCCATATACGTTTCGTTATAAGACACTACATCTACGTACAGTCGACACAAGGTACATAGCCAAGAATTGGAAAGATGTTGACCACTCGTTTGTAGTACAGGCCACAAAGAAATCCGTATGGTTTTTCAGAAAGAGAAAGCCTCTTAGATGCCGAAAAACTCGTCCTGATTCGGGATTCGAACCTGGAACCAACGCCTTTCCGGGGTGGTTGCTCTACCTATTGAGCTGACCAGAAAGCTAGCTATTGACTGCGTGGCGGCGAATTGATCGACAGCTCGTAGCACATGGACACCAGTATTGCAAATGAGCTTTGGCGGAAACCCGCAAGGTGGCAGAGCCGACGGAGATTTCATTCGAGAAGGGACGTGTGCTTTTGCGCTCCCGTCCTTACGTCTATCGTCGCTCCGTGTTGTTCGCGAGCAGCCCTCTAAGGACTTCGTATGGCCACTCAGAGAGGCACTTGAAAAAAACAATTGGCCCATATTTGCATGTTTCACGGCAAATGTCGCAGAAAGACAATAGTCTTGCATCTGGAGTGAGTTAACAAAACGTTTATTTGATGTTCTGCGTGATAAAATCGCTGAATTGTATTCTGGACGCGCTGCGTTAGCGAGTCCCAATCCGTGCAGCGAAGGCGAACAAGCGCATCGAGGCACGTTAAAGTTACTGTATATGCTGCCTTTAGGTAATAGAGTTGTGCCACCTATAGAATTCGCCGCTCGAGCCCCCATTCGCTCAGCACGTTCACGTGCATAAAAAGCGTCCATTTTGAGGGAAAGCTATTTTACGGCCACGTGGGTTCTGGCGACCCCTGCGGCACTGGCAGCACCCCCAACGCGGCCCGAGCAGTCCAGTAAGGAGATCCAGATGAGTGATATTTCATTGGTGTTGTGATTGTGTCTTTTGTTGTTCGGCTTAGGTGCCAAGCTTTTTAAAGCGTCACCCGTTAGTCCCGCGTCGTATTACGTAACATGTTTACGCTTTGACCTGCAAGGTGGTGCCGGTGGGAGATTTCTTCTGTGCGTTGTTCAACAATAAAAAATTCGCAGCGTGCGCGTTAACTAAAAGCCAAATTCTCCTGTCTCTCATTCCCAATTAGCATCGCTTCGCATGTACATTGAACGCTATCTCACGAGGAAGGGTTGCTACGTTATACTCGCTGGGCGTAAACTCTTTGGGTTTAGAAAGGTTTAGCGAGCGTTGAGCCGCAGTGCCAGGAATACAGTGAACTAGTATATACCATGAAACTCGAGGCGGTTAAAGGTCGGAAGTAGATACGAAGCGCAAGCCGTAAGAAAGTAAAAGCCGAATTATCCTGTCTCTCATTACCCACTAGCTGCCATTGGCGTGTACATTGAGCACTATCTGACACCAAAGGGTTGCTACATTACACTCGCTGGGCGTAACATCCTTGGTTTGGAAAGGTTTAGCGAGCGTTGGGCTGCTGTGTCATGAATACGGTGAACTAGTATATACCATGAACTCTAGGTGGTTAAAGGTGGGATGCACACACGAAGCGCAAGTCGTAAGAAAGTGTGCGTGTGCCACCTCTTATTTAGTCCTTGGAATGTCCGCTGGATGGCGGTGTTTCTATATGGGTAATATATGATGGAAAGATGCGAGATGGTGGTACTTGGAGTGTTGAATAGGTGGACGAATGGAAACACAGAGAGATGCATGGATGGATGCATGAGCGGACGCAGGGGTGGATGCATGGACGAACGCAGGGACGGACGCACGAATAGACGCATGCATGGACGGGCTGATGGACGCATGGACGGTCACACAGATGGACGCATGGACGGTCACACAGATGGACGCATGGACGGACGGAAGCAAGAACTAATGGAAGGACGAATGCTTCTCCCCACTCTCCTTCATTCACACTGTGGATATTCTGCCATTTTGTTTTTGGTCAGGCGGCACTGCATTGGTCTCTCGTGCGGCACTGCGACAGCAGCGTTCTCAGGGAGGCTTTGCTTTCCCTTCAGTGTCCATATGCTGTCGTCTGCTGCCACTGCGCTTCCTTTCGCGCCTAGTGCAAGGGGAGGAATCTCCCGCACGAACGCTTGCATATTACTTTCTGGGTAATCACCTTGGGCAATTGATGCCTAATGTGCATCTTAACAGGGGCCGCAGTCAATAACACTTCGCGCGTTTTATGCAACAACTGTTGCATTTTTCGCCATGTCCAGTCGACCTGTCCTGGCATAGATGTGTTGAACAACCATATAGTTTAGACAACTGCTTGTTTGTTGCTTTCGTTGGTCTCCCAGCCCACTGTACTCACTCTAGACGGGTGTCTTCGAGCATGTTAACGGCTTCATTTCTTCCTGGACACCTCCGAGACTTCATGTGGCGTCTGCGATGGGGTGTGCTTCTCACTCTCGACCGCCTCGAAAGGTGGAGAATTGTTCAGTCAGCAACATGTTCGAACTGCTTCCTTCGGGAAACAAATCAGCATTTTTCTTAGGCATTGTGTCATTGCTCGCGCTTTTTGGAGAGCCGTACATGCCGGATTTCACTGCCTCAGAGCAAATCGCTTCGTTTCTTGTGTGCGTTGTTCGGAAGGCCACTTCACTTGTCTTCTAAATAATGCCGGCTATTTCTGCCTCTGGCACAACCGCTGCGAGGCGGTTGCATCCGATCCTAGTGTGATTGTACTCGGAGCTTCTGTATGTTTTGTCGGAGGAGCTGTTCTTCCTCGGTGAACAGGAATTTCTTCGGCACTGGTCTTGCCTTTTGTGTCGGTCTGCGACGGACGAGTGAAACTTGTCATTCGGCCGGCCTGGTATTGGTAGGCTGATGTGTCGATGCGCCAGCAGAAACGGCATGCCAACATGTAAATATGCAAAATGTACAGTGGCAGGCTGATGTGTCGATGCACCGGCAGAAATGACATGCCAACATGTAAATATGCAAAATGAACATTTTCCTGTTTTATTCGTGTCTATTGTTTACCTCGAAATATTTTTTGTGGTTGTGATTGTATGAACCATCGAATATACATGTTCTTTGTACGTCATCTCATATCCATCTTCATGTAAATGACGTCTGTTTTGTCATCATCGTTGTTGTACGACCAAGAAGAAAATATTCTGTTGAGTGTTATTGATGATTGTGACAAAACATTTTTCTAAACACACGCCACCCTCGTTTAGCCCTTGGAATGTATGCTGAATGGTGGTACTTCTATATAAGTTATATGCGATTAAAAGATGCGAGATAGTTTTACTTGGACTGTTTACTATATGGACGTAAGAATGGACAGACAGACAGACAGACAGACATACAGACAGACAGACAGACAGATAGACAGACAGGCAGACGCATGGACGGAAGGACGGATGAATGGATGCAAAGACGGGCAGACGGATGCATGAATGGAAAAACAACCGCACCGAACGACGGACGGGTGCGCAGAAAGATGGAAGGACGCACTGACGTGCAGATGGGCGGATGCACCCCCGAACGGAGGCACAGATGGCAGATGGACGGACGCAAGGGGAGATGCACGAATGAACGCACAGATGGTCGCCAGACGGACGCACTGACGGACGCAAGCAAGAAAGGACTGACGGATGCCTCGTCCCACTCATCATCATGCACTGCGTGGATGTACTGTGATTTTTTTCTATTTTCTTGTAACCTTCACTTGAAGCGAAGCCTCCAAGGTGGCCCAAACGTGTTTTGAACGACCTGCTCTAAGACCGCGCGTTGACCACGTTGCCTCCTGGCAAATCGAACCTAAAATTCACGCATATTCATGGAGTGAATGATGATTAGTGGGGCGAAGCGTTCATGAATCTATGTGCGCTTGCGTCTATCCGTTCACTCTTGCTTCCGTCCATCTGTGTGACTGTCCGTGCATCTGTCCGTCCGTCCGTCCGTCCATTCTTTCGTTCGTGCGTCTGCCATCTGTCTGTGTGTCCAGGCACCCGCACATCCATTCGTCTGTGCGTTCATTCATGCGTGCGTCCCTGCGTCTGTCCCAGCGTTCGTCAATGCGTCCGTCTATTCACGCGTCAATCTATTCGTTCGTCTGTCCGTCCGTCCATGCGTCTGTGGATGTGCCCATCTGTGCGTCTGTTCATCCGTTCGTGAATCAGTTTGTACATCTGTCTGTCTGCCCACTCACTGGTTCGCGCGTCCATCCATTCGTCCGTCCATCTAGTGAGCACACAAAATATGGTCATCTTGCATTTTTTCACCATATATTCACCTCATAGAAGTACCGCAATCAAGCGGATATTCGAAGGACCACAAAGTAGTGGCTACCTACTACAACTGCCACTACGCCGACGACTTCTACTACTAATACTACTACTACTACTACTACTACTACATACACCGTGGACGCACGACCTATGGCTAAAAGATTTTCTTCATAGATGGAATTGTGGCTGCTGTAAAGTACTGAATTGCTACTATTGTTGCATAAAGTCGTTTACTACCATAGATTCTCGAAGTTCCTTTTACAGAAGTACAATAGAAACATCTCGAGATGCTCCTTTTTGATCCGAAAATTCTGCTCTGGATCGTTTCGTGGAACTTCGCCCCACATGCGCGTATTCTCGTACGGATTGGCAGCGACAACTTTCTGGAGAAGGCACAGATCCTTGTGTGTCTTGAAGTGTCGTCGGTGCTTGCGTGTTTGCCGAACAACCACTGCGTTTCCCGAGCAGCGTGGGCTCGCGGCACAGAAGGCTGCCATTTTGGTCGTTTGTCCTCGCGTCACGTGATTCTGCGCTCGCTATGATGGTGCAATCCCACGCTCAGCGCCCAACCGTATAGCGCATGCGCAGTGGCGCAACCACCGACTGGCGTAGTGGAGCAGGAGGCAAAGTACGTCAGTTAAAAGTGCCTATTTATAGTCCTCTTTGCGAATTTCCTCGGTGCGTAAACTCATTTATTCATGCGAGGTACAAAGGCGGTCAAGAAAACGCGTCTGCCTAGTCAAGGAATAAGCTCTTTAAAAGAGGGCGTGAACCTTCGCGTGAGCTAACCAGAAGACAGGTGCAGCTACTAATGTGCGCAATATTTAATTTTTTCGACCTTGGTTTCACTATAAATTGGGCTGATTCAGTCACCCTGTGGGTTTTACTAACTTGGCAAGATTCTTAGTTGTGAAACAGAAAATGGTAGCACACGCGTTCAGAGTTATCATATTTGATAGATACAGGAAGATGCAGCAGCATATATCTCGGAAGCTTTTTGAGAGGAAACTAGGCCTAACAGGCTTGTATCTGACCACAACACACTTATCTCTTGTCACCCTTTTCTCTTGTTCTCGTTTCGGACGTCAAAATTGGACAATGTGTCGTGCGAATGTGAAGCCATCGGCTCCGCCTTCAGCGAGGACAGGTTGGCAGTGCTCTTACGAAGCCCCGAACTTGACGATAAAACTCTGGCCACCCAAATTGTCCGTGAACAGGTTGCCAAACTTGGCTTGACGGTCCCTACATGGAATTAGCTGAGTGGCGCGGAGTCTTCCCTGCATCTTCTCGGGACCATAATAAAGTTTTAATAAATAAATAAATAAATAAATAAATCATATATACCCTCATTCCTTTTCCTCTCTCCATCTCTCAGTTTGCCAGGTTGTTGCTGTCCTGAGTATTAATCTCCATACCAATCATAAGTAACATATAGGGTCAACTCTAGTATAAGAAACACCACTTGTTTCTAATTAGCCTAGATGATAGTAATATTTGACATAAAGATCGTTGATTCATTTGTGGGGCTTAACGTCCCAAAACCCCCATATGTATATGAGAGACACTGTAGTAAATGGCTCCGGAAACTTTCACCACCTGGGGTTTTTTAACGCGCACCCAAATCCGAGTACACGGGCCTACATTTTGGCCTCCATTGGAAATGCTACCACCACAGCCTGGATTTGATCCTGCGACCTGTGGGTCAGCAGCCGAGTACCTTAACACTAAACCACCATGGCGAGGCACCATGAAGGTCGTGGGAAGTATACCTGAACACTACGTTACGTGACGTTTTTTCACTGCACGTACTTTCCACTCACCTCTTTTCATGACGGTAAAAGGAATAGTTATTGCCACTAGAGCACTTGTGACCACAGAGAGGCACGTAGATACTCAACGTTTATCTACAAGTTTGTAAGCAAACGACGCGTGCTCACAAATGAATGAAAATGGGTTGAGAAATCGTTTGCATGCAGCTGCGTTTTCTTTCTTTTTTGCTTGTTTACGAACAGTCTCTTAAACTGTGTATCTGTGCAAGCTGGTTAAAAAGTGCCCCTGGCCCTTCCTAAACAACGTGACTATATTATGTGAGTTCTCGTGGCCATGGGAATTTGATGGTGTACTCGTGTGGATTCAAAACGTAAAATTTGTATTGTCAAAATAAAAATTCGTGCAGCTTGCATTGGTTGAAAAGTCGCAGCAAACATCGGGGATGTGTTGCCTCTCTTCTCTCTCATTTTTCATGAATTTCCTCTTTTTTATTTATTATATCTCTCTTTCTTTTTGACTCTTGTTTATATAACTCTATTACGCACTTCATAAACCTTCCTTTTTTTTCTTCCTATATTCGTATACCTTTATTTCATGATTTGGTCATTGCTTCTTTTTGCATTTCTTTCTGTGTCTGTTCATTTCTCGCTTTTTATTGATCACTTTTTTAAGGTTCCTGCCTTTACTTCTCTCAATGTATTAGTTAGCATGTCTTTCAAATTTTTCCTTTCTTTCCCAATTTCAGTCTTTACTTCTTCTACTGCCCATACGAGCTTCTGCATCATCTACCAGACTCATTGGCGCAGTGGGAACGTGAGCGCTCGGAGAATGGTTTTGGGAAGCTACACAAAATATGCAGAGGACGAAGAAAGCGCACGGTGGTTTTATGATGAGGGAATTCGCGAAGAATAATTGGCGGTCTCCCAAACTTCAACAGCTTCGCTAACGTCCGCAAATTATAGCGACACTGAAAAGAAAAGGTGACAGCGGTGCTCCGCCATTAGAAACACAAACAAGTGGGATCACCTTTGAACCATTCAGAGAGTTCACAATGTGTTGTTTAAGCTTAGCCTCGCCATGCCAGCGTTAGAGAAGCCCAGTGCACGCTAGTCGCGTTTCTCAGAACTGTAAATAAAGTTCCGCTATTCTTCTACTATAAAATAACCTGCGCTTATTAGCCCCAAATATCTACAGCAAGCACAATGAAACTACAAAACGAACAAACATACGTGTTGTTCATCAAGTACTACCCGTTTATAATCACAATAAAGATTTGTTGAATCTGATTTTATGCAGTTTTCTTTTCGAATATGTTAATCGTTTGATAGCTATTGATTGTGGAAAAAGTTGGAATTATTGTACTCAGACAATGCAATATTAAAAAGAGGAGACGCAGCAGAAACGTGAGCTTACCCTTGTCTTACAAACCTGACTACATCTATGATTCTGTGTTTCTTTCTATGTTATTGCCTTCGTGTTGCGACATCGACATTAGTGGACGCATGGTCAGCACTTGCTGAGATATTGTCTCCGCACGAATGCGCTGAGTCGTTACATGTATTGATTATTTAGCCAGGACCAAAGTCTCTCGTATACCACTCACGCTCCTCCGATGGGGGGCCTTGTTAGGCGATGAGTGGCTTCAGACTTAGGCAAAAAGTAATGTGATCCAGCGTAGTATTTATCGATCACCTTACTCAGTAGGATGGAACATGCCGCTATGAAACGAAAAACAGAAAGTGTGTGTCAGTAGAGATCTAGTCTACGTTAAGAACAACAGCCTGTCAATATTGTCTTAGTACGCTGGTCATCACGAATAAAAATTAAGTTTCATACATTGTGATAGAAAACGGGAGTGCGTAGCGGGGAAAATTTGTTTTTTTTTCTAACTGCTGGGTGTTTGTATCATGCGAATACTTTATTCATGATTCACACTAGCACATCGTATGTTAGACTTCACGAATTCGTTAAGTAGCGGGAATTTATGATTAAAGAATATAGGTTCCTCAGATTTATGTACACGACCATTTAGCAACCGCTACCATGTGCCCAGCCTGCGGTCAGAGTTGTACCCGCCACCTGGCTGTCTGTGACGCAAGCATGAACGGGGCGATATGGAGTATTTGTAGCGGACAGGGTCTTCACCGAGGACATCGAAAGGTGTTCCTCGAACGGTAGATATCTGGCAGCCTAGCACCACGCGTAGTTAAAACTACTGGGTATATAAAGCTTACTAAATAAACTGAACCATTTAGGGTTACCTATTCCTAGAGGGTTGTCTTGACGCGAGAAGTCCCATCGAACACTAATGTTTTTCATGGGCTAACCGGACCTGGCGCACCCATTTTTGTGTGTTTTAGTTTGGTATTTCTACTTAAGTTTGCCGAAGCGTTTGTCATTTGTTTATTTTCCAATCTTATTGCTCCTTCTCTTTGATCTTCCTTCCCTTTACTCGTTAGTTCCATCATGAACAGTAGGCAATTTTTTGGCCCTCTGCGTTTTGCTATATACCTCTGTTTTGCTCTACATGTGTATATTTGTATGTGTATCTGATAATATTCCTAATATTTGATTCAAAAATCGCAGAGATAATGTCGCTACAAATATAACAGCGACAATAAGCTCAGCAGTCTACATGTGGCTCTAAATTTTTGCAATCAAGTTTCAAGTTTTGTATAACAGAATATGAAAATGCATTTCGGTTTCACTCCCTCAACGTGGGTGACAAACAAGCGAATTAGTTTCATCTTTTTGGGCATTATCTCAGTTCTGTTCTGTTTTAATACCTTAAAGGTGCATATCTGTGAGTGGTACGCATGATGCAGGGATAACAATTTAGACAGACGGCAAAGTAATGAATAAAGGTAATCTGTCATGTGTTCTTGGAAAGTAGATGATAAGGTAATAGATATGATGTCATCATGTAAATTCTACCGGTCTGAAAATGCTCTGAGGAATAACGAAGCACAAATTGTAACGTTTGACCAGTGTGGTAGATTATGATTTCTGCTGCAATAATTTACGGTGCTTTATTTGAAAAGAACACCAGAATAACGTGTGATAAAGAGTAAGCTTACGAATACTTCGATAACCCCGTCACGGTGGTCTAGTGGCTAAGCTACTCGGCTGCTGACCCGCAGGTCGCGGGATCAAATCCCAGCTGTGGCGGCTGCTTTTCCGATGGAGGCGAAAATATTGTAGGCCTGTGTACTCAGATTTGTGTGCACGTTAAAGAAAACCCAGGTGGTCAAAATTTCCGCAGCCTTCCGCTATGGCATCTCTCATCATCATATGGTGGTTTTGGAACGTTAAACCCCAGAAATCAATCAAAGAAAATTTCAATGATAACAGTACAACTTATCTTGAAGCTAGCTGTACTGCACGGCGCCTGTTTGACAAGACATCATTTAGCAGAATTGGAAAATCCGCCACCCCCTTCACGTTAAGACAGGGAAATAAAATGCAAGGCGTGAACAATGCAGACGTGTTTTTGTATTTGCTTGTGTAAACGGACATTGTCTTTTTTTTTATTGTCACGTGAACGGTTCCCCACCTACTAGTGTCGTCCTACGTTCACGAGCACCTCCTTCGCTACGTTTCGTCAAATCATATTTCTTCTTCTCAACTTTGCCGCAAAATGGTGGTGCTTGCGGTGACACATAAAAGAAGGGCAATACGATAAGTGAGACACCTATATAAGTGCAAAAGACAGACAAAATTCATATTATTTGCTTATAGAACGACTGTAACTTCGTAGGCAACAGATGACAATTTTATAAAACTCGTCATTTTTCTTACCGGGTATACGAAACGTACTGCGCTTCATATAACCGGAAGAACTTTTAGTGATGACTTGCGTAAAGAAATTACGTGACCAATGCACCTAATGCAAGCTTTATATTGTAACATATCTGCTTTTGATGTTTCGTCACTTATTTGAGTAGTAATGCGTTCGTGGCATTTGTACAAATAGCCCACGTGGAAAACGTACTAGCGTTTATTGAGAAAAGTAGACCTGTTGGTCTAAGCTAATAAATGTATCAGAGATTGAAACCACAATAAAAAAAAGTACACTGTGCCGGCGACAGCGGTAATATCGCAACATCGAGAGTCGGTGTTTACTACACGTGGTGGTACTAGACATCTCTACGTCTAGGCCGCACTACTGTCAAATTCCACTAGCCTACGTGTTTCTGCGTTTTCAAAAAAGCGAAGATAGGGTGTCCAATCAATTGTGAAAATAATATGTAGAGGTTTATATGCAATGCTATGTTTGAATTTAAATAAGTTTTTTTCTACAAAAGCGTGCTGCTGTTATTTAAATTCAGCGGTTTTAGATAAAATAGTGGTTCCACTCAAGTGAGAGTTACGAGGGGGCGAAGGTAGGTTTTATAAAATTCAGCTTGAATGAACAAATGTTTTCTCATTAACATATAATATTGAAAACGCAGATGCTCGACTGTAAAAGGCAATTAAGACCGGCTTTATGTTCGTACACTATGACACTAACGCCTTCTAAACGCAAAAGAACCTGCACGATGATTTCGCATCAACAGAGCACGTGAAACGGAAAGTTAAGGCCTCTTACGCTTAAGTGAAGAACAGAATGCACTTATCGCTGTGTCGTTACACAAAAGTGGGACGTTCGCTGGGCTGTAAAACACGCGCGTTCTCTAGTGCGTTCACCTAACACGTCTTCTCGGCGGAAACCACAATATTCTTGCATTTCTTCTGGGTTATGTACTCATATTCTCACGCAAGCTCCCCAAAGTTTCCTGCTCGTAACCTAGCTTCGCATTGACACCAGGATCTGAGACAATAAAACCTTTCTGCATCTGAAGCTAAAAGAGCCTTAAAAAGTGGCCCCTAAGCACGAATTGCGTTTTCACAGACAAAGAAAAACGCCCTGCTTCCGCACGTTGATTGATTGATTTGCGGTGTTTAACGTGTTTTACGGTGTTTTGCGATGGCTAATGAGAGACGCCGTTGTGAGGGCTCCAGGAATTTTGATCACCTGGGGTTCTTTAACGTGCACCCAAATCTGAGCACCTGGGCCTACAGCATTTCCGCCTCCATCGGAAATGCTGCTTCCGCACGTAATGCGCAACTTCCCACTAGAGCATTAGACAAAACCAAAGCAACGGTACCGTCATTTAGGCAAATGGGATTGGGAAGTGGGCTTCCTCATAAACTAAAACGCACAACCACAGCAAGGTTCACTGGATTTGTTTCGATGTGGCCTTCGCCAGACGTAATGCCCCAGTTTTCAGCTGCAGAGGCACCGGTCCTAATTTTGGTTACATTCAAATACTTGAAACACTGGACTGCACTCTTTGTAACCACCCAGCATATGCACGTGAACGACAGGCATGGATCTGGCTGAGGAAATAGAAGTGCCTTCAGAAGAACGCAAAGTTCTGCGCTCTGTATTTTTTAGTGAAACCATCGACTTTTCGAGGTGCCTCGTCTCACCGTCTTGCGGTGATGGCCGCGGAGCATGCCAGAGGCCCGCCTCGTCAGAGGTTCTCACACGTGTCAACAACAAGGAAGCGAGCTGGCTCTCCCAGTGACTCTGAAGACACCGATTTGTATTTTATGTCGGAAGACGACAAATCCGATGACAGCTTTATACCTGTCCGAAGTAACCGGACGAAGAGAAGGACTATTAATACATCAGCATCAGCTCCTGCAAGTACAGCAACTGGACACTCAAGACCTGCGCGCTGGCGGCACGTCATCATCTTCATGCCGGTAGACCTTTCAATCAACCTATGACTGCTGAACAGGGAAGCCCTTTCATTTGCTCTGGAATGTGCGGTGCCAGATCAAATTAAAGCCGTACGAGTAAACCCAAGGAAGAATATTCTCGCCATAGGCGTGCACGATGTGAGTGCGCTAGGAAAGCTGCAGTAAATGACTGAGCAAGGTGGCATTAAAATGCGCCCCTTTATCCTTATAGATGATAAGTTCATTGCCGGTGTCCTTTAGAAAATCGACATTGCCCTTCCTACTGTTGACTTGCCTACCCTCATCAACCCTGAAAACGAGGGAACTGTCAGTACGCATGAGCGGTGCCTTGGAAGTACGCGCTGCGTAAAAGTGTTTTTCACAGGACATTGCATGCCGTCTGATGTTAAAGTTTGACATTTCTGATATCCGGTTCGACAATTCTTCCAAAAGCCACTTCAATATCATCAGTGCTTCAGGCTAGGACACGTCAAGGGCGTATGCCCAACTCACGACTGTGTCCCCATTATGCTGAACCTCATGTCGAAGACACCTGTCGGGCGTCTACTCTGAAGTGCGCAAACTGCAGCGGTCCTCATGCTGCCTTGTCGAAAGACTGTCCTCGAATCCAAAAGGAGTACACGGTTCTCAAACAAATGGGCCGAGACAACTAGACACACAAGAAGGCATTCGAAGTAGTTTGGCGATAGCATCGACGTCGGCATCATCGAAAGTCTTCAAAGAAGGCACATTCCCGAAATGCTAGTTCCCACTCTTTAGTGGTTCCACTCAGTGGCGCCACGAAAGGGCCCACCCCTTCTACGAAAGAAGCGGAGAAGCCTCCTTCTCTGGAACAATGGCCCACGCTCCCGACCTGCTCTTCTGCTAAGGAATCTCAGCAGGTTGCGGCCGCTCCAGATCCGTCTCCAGCCATGGAAGATTTCCCTAAAAGAGGTCCTAAAGTGATCTATGTGCAGCATTCGCTCATGGAAGCCATCCGAGTGATGTTAATTGGCATAAAGACAGCATCTGCTTGAATCGCACTTGGAGTATTGGGCGTCATAAGCCCAGTGCTTGAATCTCTCAACTAGGAAGATGGCTACACCCACCTCATCCTTTCGTAAAGAAGTCAAGGCTGCATCTGTCATCCAATAGAACGCCAGATGACTAAAATAACGCCTTTCAGATTTTCGTAAGTTTGTGCATACCGACGTGTTCACACTCATCGTCATTTGTGAACCCAATTTGTTGAAACCAATAAGATTTTCGGGGTACCAAGCTGTCATGTCTTCAACAAATGGTACGTGAAGCGAAATCATTGTCTTTGTTCTTCGTGAACTGGCGCATGTTGTGCAACCAATGGCGCCTCATGATGTCAATTAGTATGTCCATATCACTGTGAAAAGGAACAAAGTCATGTTTACTTTCATAGCGTTCATACATCGCCTTTGACTAATTTCGATTCCACGAGACTATCGGATATTTTTAGAGTGTGTCCTGTACCATGGGTCATCATAGGTGATTTCAATGCGCACCATCACGCATGAAGAAGTATCCGTACAAATGAAAGAGGATGCAGCTTAGCAAACATCGCCTACAACTATGAGCGACGGTAGCCCCACTTTTCTTCGAAGGGTGGCATACGGCAGCTGTCTCGACCTTGCCTTTTGTCTCCAACTACCTCATGAGATACGTCAAGTGGTTTCCTGATGCTGAGACACGAGGAAGTGATCACATTCCAATCTATCTTAACACCAAAGGCTTGTCTATATGGTCCACGGACGACCATTCGAGCAGTCCAAAGGACCAACTTCAAACCTGACATGCAAGATGCTTGCAGCGATGATCAACCATCTAGGTAAAGGTGAACAACTAAGAGCAGAATGCAAAACGCCACTCACACAGTGACAATATGTTCCGCACGAAACGACTTTGACATAGATTTGGAGCGACTCTAAGCACTTCGACGCTGGGCGAAGCATTAGTATCCGCGCACAAAATGAATTCACGATCTTAAGGCATGCAGGAGAATGCGAAATAAGATTTGGCGTCGCATGGATACATTAGCGTCGGAACGATGGCCAACGTTCTGCCAGTCACTGTAGTCTCGCAAGCCACTCTCACACATTTGGAAAACGGTGCAATGTCTGTGTCACCCTACGGAACAGCGTTCTCCATTCTAAAGCACTCGCCCCCTTTCAATGGCGGCAAGACATCGATGTCGCAGAAGACTTCTGTGCGCAGATCGCCAACCAAGCAACTCGTCCAGATTTTTTCAGTGAGAGGTGACGTCCCCTGTTCCCGTGACTACCACATGGACTGCCCTTGTACAATGGAGGAGCTCGAGGGGGCTCTAGCTCCCAGCAGGTGTTCAACTTCTAAGGGACCAGATGGTGTTTCGTACTGAGCCTTGTGCAATCTTGAGGAAGGTGCAAGGAGAGAACTGTTGAGCCTTTACAACATCTCGTGGCAATGGCCATGTTCCTGGCGACTTGAAAGTAAGCCGCTGGGTACCCGTCTTGAAGCAGGACAAATATCCACTCGAACTCGCCTCATACCGCCCAATAGCACTGGCCAGACGCGTAGGAAAGATAATGGAAAGGATGATACTAGGCCGCCTGGAGTGGTATCTTGAATACTACAAGGTTTATCTGAATTCCATGGCTGGTTTTCGACACGACCGCTCTTCCATTGACAATGTCGTTGATCTAGTTTCGTATGTTCAGCACAAAAAATCTCGTAAGCGACTATCTGCAGCTTTGTTTCTAGATGTGAAAGGCGCATATGTTAATGTACTACATGAAGCCATTTTAAGTGCTCTTGCGGTGGTTGGCCTTGGTGGTCGAGTCTTTCGCTGGATTTCAAGTTACCTGGCTGCAAGGTCATTCTTCGGGTTAACAGAAAATGGCCCAACTACGCGAGACTATACTTCCAGGGGTGTTTCTCCAAGTGTAGTTCTTAGCCCGACGCTCTTCGATCGTGTACTAATTGGCCTTGCTGAATACTTGCCAAGTACCCTTAGGATCTCAATATACGCAGACTACATCTTTATCTAGAGTTCAGCATTCACACGTCCTCAGATACGTTCCCGGCTTCAAAAGCATCAACTATGATTGCCAATTACTTGTTAAAACAAGGTCTCAGCATATTACCAGAAAAATGCGCGCAGGTTGCCTTCACTTGCAAAGCAATGACTCCTTACGTCATCTCAATCTGCGGGCAACCCAATTCTTATGCCAGAACCCACTGGTTTCTGGGCATCATTATTGATAGGGACCTCTGTTGCAGTCCGCATGTGGCCTATATAAAAAAGCGCCTGACTGCTATTTCCCGATTGCTCAAGTTCCTGGCAGGAACGACGTAGGGGATGTCAGTAGACGCAATGATGGAACTTTACAGAGCCTTGTTTCTCGATTTCCGGTGATATAGCATGCCCGTGCTGAGCAATACCTGCAAGACCAATGTTTGTGTACTACAGGCAGTACAAGCGCAAGCACTGAGAGTGTGCCTTGGTCTGTCCAGATGTACGTCAGCAGAAGCAACAATTGAAATTGCTGGTGACTGTCTGATACAAACTCACATTGCTGTAGAAGTCCAGATAAAGCACATAAGACCCTTTGCACGTGCTTCCTATCATCACCTTGCACTGTCGCCTTCAGAGAGGTGCCAAGCATTGTTCGTTAAAACGATTGTGAAGTACAACGAGAAACTTCCCTCGGGCTTCACTCCTGCATGTAAACTATCAATACCCCCTTGGTGTCTCATTCAACCCACAGTACACCTTAGCGTACCAGGGATGTAGAGGAAGTCTGAGGTTTTATTGCCCGTACTGAAGTACCTGTATTTTCTTCTTTTGCACGAGGAATATTCAGACAGGGTACATATATGTACCGATGGCTTCACGAACCGCCAGCGTTCGTCAGGTGCAGTAGTTGCCCTAGCAAGAGGTGTTACCATCAGCTTTAGGACTGACCACTCCACGGCATCTACAGCAGTGGAATTAGCTGCAAGCGCACTGCACTTTGTGTGGTCAATCGGGAACCAGCGCAACAATGGTCGATTTTCAGCGAGTCAAGAGCTGCCCTACAATCTGTGCTCTCAGCACTGCATTGAGGGCCGTACGAAAAGCTTGCTTTCGAAATTCGATGCCTTATCCACACTTCACACGAGAAAGGGCATCATGTGACGTTTCAGTGGCTGCCAAGTCACTGCGGTGTGATAGGGAACGAACATGCCGATACTGCCGTGCGGGCAGCTCTTGAAGAAACACGAGAAGAAGCCATACCACTTTCGTGGACCGATGCTGCCAGTAATCTTCGATGACTTGCGCTTGATATCATGTGTTCACTATGGTGTCCATCAAGCAACGAGACGAATCGTCAACACCATCTGCCCTCTTTGATGGCTCTCCGGATTCCCACTGGGCTCGACCGAAGAGAAGCCACCCTTCTTCATCGCTTATTGCTAGGGGTGGAATTTACAAAATCTTATTCATTTGTCATAGGGACGGCCGAGAACTCTCTCTGCGATGCCTGTCGTTGCGAAGAGACACTACAGCACACCCTGTGCGACTGTCCGTTGTATGACATCCAGAGACAGTCACTGGCGCCCGTTCTTGCGTGCATCGACAAAGCAAAATATCTGTGGACACTATTCTTTCAAGTGCCCGAGAGAAAAAATTGCAACAGAAGGCGACAAAAGCACTGTTGCAATTCCTACGCGACTCTGACTTGAACAAGCGGCTGTAACTGCAATGTCACAATCCACAATAGACACGAGTGAACTATGACTGAGTGTGCGCACGTGGGCTGCCTAATGTGCTAATGTGCTGTGTTTGTCTATCTTCCCTCTCTCCTCTCTATCTTTCATCTCCCCAATCCCCCTCCCATGCGCAGGGTAGCAAACCGGCTGCCTATAGGCTAGTAACCTCCCTGCCGTTCTTTTCTTTCTGTTTTGCTTCCTTGCTGCCATAGATTTGAACTTTTAATGGATTGTTTAATAGGTCACTAACTAACTGATAAAAATGTGTTGTCTCTTAACCTGACGCCAACAGTGCAACTGTGGTCGTAAGTGTGGTCAGAGCAACTCTACAAATTACTGGACTGGATGCCTGACTTCCGACCTGCGCAAACTTGATGGGACTGCACATAAACTTCCACCTAACTTACCATCGTCATTCATTACGCTGTTTGCTCTTAGCTTTCCTGGTGTAGAGTATAAGGCAAGAGCGCTCGTCACTTAGGGTTACCTCTCTAAAGAAGCTGCTACGAATGGCCTAGCCTGACATGTCTTAGGCAAGCGGCAGATCACCACCACCCTTACCGGTCACCGACCTAGCGAGACGCGAACGGTGGTTGCTGCATCGCCTAGGGACCGGCATACTGTAGCCTGTGGCGTGCATGTACTTCACGGGCAGCTGCTGAACGCCTACGTTCAGCAGATGCAGCGACGAAGAAACACTGAAGTACATTATCAGCTCTTTCCGTGAACTGGCTGCTGAAGGTCGCGCTATGGTGAGCTGCTATCGCCTGCTTAGTCTCCCTGCGAGAACTGTGAAGGGATTCCTTTTTTTCTCCCACAGTAGAAGATACCGGCCCGCGAGTGTTCCTTGAGTTTTCAGTTTATGCAAACCTTTTCGCTCTGTAGCCGAAATATTCGCGGTCGTTCTCCCGCCTGCACTGACAAGACATTGTCCTACCATGCCTCTCACGTCTTTTTACTTACTCTTCTTCCCATATCATTGATGTGCTCTTCCCCGTCCTCAAAATCATTGAGGCATGCCCCCTTTACTAGGCGGCAAATAGCACATATTTTTACAGTTACAGTTAGTTAGAGATACAGTTATTATAATATGCCTACAAATTTTGATATAGATCACGTTATCCAAATGGCCAGGAAAGCTAAAAGTAGTAGGCGGCTAGATAGATAGATAGATAGATAGATAGATAGATAGAATCAAACTCACTGAAGTTTGTTAAAGAAAGCAAGCTTTGCATTTAAAAATTAAAAAATTCCGGGTACGAGTGGGGATCAAACTCGGGTCGTTTGCGCGGCAAGCGGTTGTCTACCACACAGCCACACTTCTGGTTGTAAACGCAGTTAAAATACCTTAGTCTGTTTCTTAGAAAAGCACCGAAAGTAACTTCCATGCTTTATAAACACATGCGCGCTGTACACATGCTTCACAATACCACATGAAATACGAGTATTGCCGTAATATTGTTTGGTAGAAGCGGACATTGCCATCGGGAGTCAGAACATACAATTAACATAATCAATTCATCAATTAAAATAATCACCCAGTATACAAAAAGCACACAGGGTATTATGCACTTTTAAGGACACGTATTGGGGGCATAGCGATTTCGGAAAGATTTCGTACGCCAATTGTTTGAAGTACGCACAATGGACACAATATCACTATCGCAATCAACCCTTAAAGAAGTAGCAGCTCAAGTGTCCCCCCAAATGGCGACGAGAAACGTTAGTAACCTATATCCGAGTGTGTCAAGGGGAACTAGTAAGGCAGCGTAGATAAAAAATTGAAACCTTGGCGGGAATCGAACACAAGTGTTCCACGTGGTAGTCACTTGTTCTACAGAAGAAATACAACTCTTCAAAATGATTTGGAAAAGAATGCT
Organism: Rhipicephalus microplus; assembly: GCF_013339725.1. Lineage (NCBI taxonomy): Eukaryota > Metazoa > Arthropoda > Arachnida > Ixodida > Ixodidae > Rhipicephalus > Rhipicephalus microplus. The sequence goes on from NW_023611576.1 coordinate 40,023, forward strand.
AAGCAGGTCTTGTAAGTATTTATTTGGGTGTTCTTTTTTCACCCTGAACTAGGTGACATTGACTTTCATGGACACTTTGACACTTGGGAAAGTGGAGAAATCAAGTCGCATGAGAAGTGTCACGAGAACTCCCAAGCAGCGTTTGTGTCACTGACGTGCAAGCAGTGCATGACGCACTCATACAATGTACGAGTCGGCGCAAATCGACCGCACTACGTGAGATATTGCGTCCATTTACTATTGGCAACTTCCAGATACCGTGGCGCCACTGAGCGGTACCGGCTGGAAGCTTCCTTTAGATGATTGCAGTTTTGAGCTTAATTCAAACAGCACAAGTTGCTGCTTGTTTTCACGCGTTTTTGGTCATTTTTTAACGTTGTGAATTGTCTCACTATTACTGTACCTCTTTGAGTTTTTCATGGTAAAGGGAAATCAGAAAGGAAAAAAAAAAGCTGACTGATTGCAGTGCGAGCCTTGATGCTCACAAAACCTAGAGGGAAATTAAGCGTCCCATTAAGCGTCCCAAAACGCCTACAGGGATTAGGAGGGTAAAAATTTAGCAGGCAAATAACCAAGGCCCATTGTTGTATACGCAGCACCAATTTTCTGCATGACTACAGCAGCTTCCAGGTTTCCAGTTCTAGCGCTTAGTTCATCTGCTCGATGCGTTCCGCTTATGAATCAGAATGAAAGGACCAGTTCGAAAACGTTAATCGCATCATTAAACATCGGAGGCGTCTGCGAAGAGTTTCCATGTCCTTGACATTTTCAGAAGTTTGTGCGGCGTTGGGCGCGTATATGTACAGTCAGCAATGCGAAGAACGTATACGTGTGGGCCTTATTTACAACTTTCTTAAAACAGAAATTTAAGTGCCACTGAAGCGCGAAGAATTTTATTCTTCGCCAAAAGTGCACTTTCCGCTATCGTTTTTTTTTTCGGGCGATCATCACAACGACCCCCATGTTGGATGGATAGTCATGCTAGTCGTGCCACCAATAGGTCACAAAAGTTGTGAATAACAGTAAATGTTTACCTAAAAAACCAAGTTCCATCAAAGTACCCTAATGAATATGAAGCAATATGCCCTTTGTTCAACCAAGACTTAAAATCCTACTTTATTTACGTGCTTTACTCAGAGTGTACGTCAGAGACAACTCCTAAATTAGTAGCGTTTTTCTTACTTTTAAAATACAACACAGCATTTTCCTATCTAAGCTCAACCAATGTCTTTACGTAAGTTAGGCAGACTAAGCAAGTATGAAACCCTTTCCTTTCATTGTTTTGTTTTTGCAAACAGTGAGAAGTAAACATCAACTGCCGTAAAAGGTCCATATAAAAGGTATGTGATACTGGCTGTACCTGCCCGAGGCACGTGCACACAAAGCGTGGTTGAATGCACGATCCACAACATTGATCATCCTAATTTGAAGTCGATGCTCACTCTTGCACTTTCTGAAGACTGTTTTGCTGCGGCGCCCACATAGGGAATCCATACTTCAACTCCCCCCCCCCCCCCTTTTTGTGGACGGGTTTTCAGTCGTTAGTGATGATGGCACTTATGGCGTGTCGGTATAGATGCGTAGAGCCAATTACCTTATGAACTTTTTTTAGGATCGCTTTAATGATTCATCCTTCATAAAAAAAACACGCGTTCACTAAGAAAACGCACATGTTTGCAGGGTCGTCAACTTGAGGCACTAGTCGGCGACCTCTCCTTTTTCTTAGTGACGGTGGAAGACAGTGTCATTTTGGTGGATCAAACCAGGTTTACATCATACGTGAAGGGAGACGTTTTAGAATATGCATTATATATACAGGATTTGATCTTACGCAGAAGAGTAAACATGTGCATTCATTAAAGAATGTGTTGCTCATGAATAATTACATGCCGTTTACAAAATCTGTACAAACAAAAGAAAAAAAAAACGTGCAGCTGCGTCCATGTCTTTTTGTTGTTGGGAACAATTTTGGAATTTTCCTTTCTGTTCTTATGATTTTCTTCCACTCATATGTTAGTTGTCTTTTCACTTCTCTCTGTTTATTTACCGTTATGCGGCAAATATTGTCTAAGTTTTCTCATGAAGGACAGTAACGCGAAAGTTCAAGCTGGACTGCTTTGTTTGGCGTCGTATACCAGTGCGCGTCCATCCGGGGGAAACGACGTAAGATGACTGAAAAAGGAGCACCTGGGACCACGTTGGAGGCGCGGCCGTAAAGAAGCTTCTGCTCTTTCTCGCAGCAAATTACACTCGCCCTTGCTCATCGTAGTGCGCTCTTTATGTACATACAGCCATCAGCACACGACTATAACGCACCGAACCGCTGGTGTCGTGAACACACTAGATCGCGAGGGAGCTGTTTGCATGTCAAAGCGCGGCGAGAAGCTGCGCCTTGCTCCCTGAATGGTGCTTCCTATGAACTTCCAATGCAACAGGCTGTTGTAATCAACGCACGTCTTGCAGGTTGCTACTCCTGGGTACTAACGCATATAGCGGGAGCGGTCAAAAGGCAGTCCTTGTGTTACTTGCAGCCGCGCAAACAAACCACCTATATGTGTCTTTTGTGCACCGCGGCTCTGATATTATGCAATTCACGAGTAGTCTCTTCGAGTTGCCGTATGAAGCGCAGTAGCACTGAAGCAATATCTACAGTATTGCCGTCGTTGAGGCACTAGTTTTCTCTCACATGTTAGTGAGGTTGAATAGAACAATAAGAGGGGACAAAAGAAGGGGTGGCAATTTTGATACTTCCTCTCTGGAAGAAGGGTTTTCGCTTCTCTGCGCTTACCGCCAGGTGCGTTTTTCAGATTGAACTTTTCAATACTGTAAAAATGCAAAACAACGGTGTTGCTGCGAGGTAAAGATGCGCTCAGCCGAGCTCATGCAAAGCGTGTTTTATAGTGCCGGTTAAGCGCAAAAGCTTCATTTGTGACCAATGAGATGACAAATATTTCATTGTGAAAATATATAGTACGTTTTCACAAAGGTGTTCTTATTTGTTTACATAAATGTTGATTTTCCTTTCAACCTTCCTGTCAACCTTCCTGTCAAATATGTCAACCATATGAATGCTCGATGGCGCCATTCAGCATCTTTTCGCAAAAGCGTGGCTTAAACTAGGATCCTGTCCTGAACTGTAGTGTATTACAACTCAATTTAGAATAACAAGTTATAGGCCTAGTCTTCATTTCGCATATGAAAATTAAACAAAAAGCAAATGAGGTGCCTAACTTTCTGAAAACGCACTTAGCATTGTTGAAAAACAGGAAAGGCTAGCTTCGTTATTCGCCTTCTCACACTTCACTGATTTTAGACTGATGATTTCACGACACAAAAATATGTTACTTTCAGTAAAGCAGAGAAGTCGGCCTGAGCGATAGTATGCTCTAGCCTGCTACGCTAAACTGTAGGAGGTGAATGAGGAAGAAAAAGAGCAATAAATTAAGATTGGGAGGTTAGGAAGTGAGTATGTACAATCCCATTAGGTTGGCTTGGTGCTACAAATGTGCATCCAGTCCAATGGCTTGTAGAAAAGCTATTACCGGTGTGAGGGTCACCGTTGCACAGTCGGAACTATTCCAAGAACCCAACGCAACCTCTTCATTTAGTGGCCTATTACATAATTCCTCAATGAAACAGAAACGTCACTTGAGAATATCAAGCCGGATTTTCAAGCGGCAAAAGAAAAGTATCACAAACATTCTGAATACTATACTGATGAAAGCGTCGTTAAATCAATTGTTGCCCACACTTCGCAACTGCGAAATTTGTGATGGTATCTCTGGTCACAAACCGGTAGTGCGGTCATTGACTGTTTCGCCGACCACTGTCAATCATCCCTCAAAATATGCTTCAACTTTGTTATAGCAGATGGTGTTGGATTACTGGAATTGCCAGAAGAGTAGTATGAGTGTATCTGAGGGTGCTATAAGCATAATCAGAGCCCACAGATTTTCTTTGGAAATATTTTTATAATTCGGTAATGTCTTGTATTGAACACTTTATACCAAAGCGACTTAATAAAACTAGTGAAACAAGTCCTTGGATAACAAGTGAAATAAGTCACTTAAAAAGGCAATTGAAACGAAAACGTAAAAACAATAAAATTATTCTTGATGTGCAAAACCAATAAGCCTTTCAAAAACTTGGAAAGGATCTTGAATTACTTTTAAAAATTTTAAAGAAAGGTACACCCTCGAAAATAGTAAAGGAGGCACCTGATGAATTTCGCAGATATGTTAGCCCATCAACTCAATGACTGAGTGTGCGCATTTGCCCAAGCTGTGAGTTTAATGGATACTTTGCTTCAGTGTTTACTAACGATGATGACATTTTGCCGATCATTGTTTCACCATTCGACGGGCCACCTATAACTGACTAGGTAATTACCGAACAGGGTGTCTTAAAACCTCTTGTTCAGATTCAATTAAAAAAAAAGCCCTCGGCCCGAGGCTATCCTAAATGAATTTCTGTACACATACGCTGAATAGAATCCCAATATTTTGCATTAATTTTTAGGTCTTCTCTTCAACGGGGTTCCTTACCCAAAGAGTGTAGCTAAAGTGATCTCTATTCTTTATAGCGTAGTTCTGACAATGTAGCAAATTATCGCCCTGTTTCAATTATGAGAACTTGCTCAAAACTGCATGAACATATCACTTCAAAAACATCTAATAAACTATATGAGTGAGCATACACATTTATCCAACAGCCAACATGGGTTTCGACAGGAGTTGTCTACTACATCCCAGCTCATCCAGTTAGTCCATGACCTTTCAAAAATATAACTCCATGCTCAGGACAAAAGTGATTTTTATGGACTTCACGAAAGCTTTCGATAAAGTGTCTCACAGTAAATTACTTGGAAAAATTGATGTTACGTTTCAGAATCTTACCATGACAACTGGTTTTTCACTCTATTTTCATTCTCGTAAGCAATTTGTGGAATCATGCATTAGGGTCTCCTGTTTAGCTTTCAAAGTCGGGAGTACCCAAGGCAGTGTCCTGGGCCCACTTCTGTTTCATTTATTGATAAATGGACCTTCCAAATATAATTGGCGTTTCTGCTAGGCTAGTTGCAAATGATCGCATCATATACAAGAAATTTGACACAATAGGTGACCAGATATAATTACTCAAAAATTTACAGAAATTAAGAAAAATGGTGTGATGAATGGCGAATGGTGCTGGACCCTCTGAAAACAGTAGTTGTGACAGTCACTTGGATGGAAAGTTACTTAAATTACTTATTTATTGGTAATCATCAGCTCAAAAGGGTAAAACACATAAGTACCTTGGTTTCAATTTACAAGTGACCTTCGCTGAAATCATCACATAGATTATATGTGCGCAAAACCCACTAGAGCCCTATGTAATCTTAGGCGCCTTTGCCGCTTGCGACCCAAGAAAATAAACGTTTAGCGTACCAAACGCCTAATATAACAATATTTGAACAGGCAAAAATTGTCCGGGACCCATTCATGGCTGCAATCATATCGAAAATTGAAAAAAAATCTGCGTGTAGCAGTCATGTTTATATATAATAAATATTGGTGGAAAGATTCCCCATTCCAACAGTGTGTACTAGCGGAGCTACCCGTGATTCAAGCTAGGACGAAACACGAAAGACTTGAGTATCTTTACCTCGTTAATAATGACCGTGTCTATATAGGGTATGCTGAATACTTCGATATTTTATGTACTGCAACTTCTAGACATCGCCATTCAAGTTTATTCCTGCACCTTCTGTTTCCACAGATTGTTTCAAGTACAAGGCTTTTCCACAAAGCAATGAATGAATGGAATTCGTTGGAGCGAAGAAGCTGTTTCAAGCTCATCTATAGACAAGTTTTAAAACTCTGTTGATATCTTTGTTCGTGATTATTAATACTTTTTTTGTCTCTGCATGCTCTAGTGCATTCAATGATTAAGTTGTGGTTTGCGATTTTGGTTGCGCTTTTTTTGATGACTTCGTTCTTGTCCTCTCATTTGTTAATTCTGACTATATTTGTTAACTATGTTCTGTTCTTAGAAGAATCGCTATGTTTTCATGTACTTCTTTTTCCACTCCAGTAATAGCCCTATGTAAGGGCTGACAATCTACATAAATATAAATAAATAAATAAATGAATAATTAAATAAATAAAACAAATAAATATTAATGATATACTGAGAGAGAGAGAGAGAAGAGAGAGAGAGAGAGAGAAATGTTATACTGGGAAGGCCGAGAGCTTGGCCTGAGCATGTGCCCTCTAGCCCGGTACTCTTCAAAAAAGGATAAAAGAGAGGGCAAAGGAAGACAAAGGAGGAGTGATGATAGAGAGAAGAAAGAGTTATGGGTATTATATGAAGCACCTAACTCAATGGTTTTGCTAAATTCTGCTGCCCCGTCTGGTGCTTTAAACAAAATCTAACGCAGCCCTCAAAGTAGTTGCTCACTTCGTCTGGTCACACAGTGCTGAGAAAATGGAAGTCTCGCTAAGGTGTCGTGCCGATGCCTGTGAAAGTTAAAGCGAGTGCATTTCGTTGAGATATGTATAGAAGGGAGTCCCACAATATAGGTGGCAGCGCTCACAGTCCGAGCTGCCGCACGGCCAATGAGTTGCGTGGAGCGTAGAGTGAAGGCGACCCCCAGTAGAATTCTGCGTAGCCAGCCAGGGTGCCTTCGTTTTATTTATCCGGGGGGGAGGGGGGGGAAGTCATTCTAAGGCGTTTTTTCCGCAGACGCTTGTACTGATGGTGTAGGTTAGATCAGTAAGCTGTGCCTTCTCACATGAGGGATCACATAAAAGCATTAAGGTAGCCTAAAAGAGTTAAAATCATGAAGAGACTAGTGCCATTTGACCATGTTTTACAGCGGGAGTATATGTTCTGTGTATCGCTCTAGAAAAAAAAAATCTTGAAATCACAAAAAGCAGCTATGTAAAACGCAGATTTTCTCAGCACCTTATATACGTATACACACAAAGTTTGAAAGCGAAATGTTTCTCAGCGACAGTTTACGGAAGCTGGAAACAGATGTAAAAAACTGCAAGAAAGTTTTTCTAGGCATCCACGAAAACGAAAGGAAGGCAGGCAGGATAGCGGCATTGGTATTTCAAAATAACGCAACAGAAATAAAGTTTAAATGCCGGGATAGTTTTAACAGATTCTGGACAGACTTTAGGGCGAAATGCCAAGAATAGTGGCAGTCTTATAAAATAACAAGTTTCGAACTGTCTGGAATTGAAATTTCGCTGTCCCTGAAAGTACCTCATCTTAGCAATACTATGTCAGCTTTAGATACGCCATGTTCACATATCTCGCATTTTATTACGAAAAAAAAGAGCAGTGAGAATGCGAACAATTCAAGAAAACTTCTAATGCAAACCTGGTTTCATTAACTTGCCCAGTTTTCAAAACAAGATTGCGTGAGTATAAATGAAATAAAAAACTAACACCTAATAATTAATACTATCATAAAATACCATAATAAATACACAAGATATTTTGAGCTTTTAGGGGCTGCAGGTCTCTTCATTATACTCTAAGGGAAAGTACTCATACTCTAAGCTTCACTAGTAACTCTCTATGCTATTCACCTAGAGTATGGCACACTATTTGTGTATTCTCATGAAACTATGAAGCTAGCTTTCAATGCATCGTGCCTTCTGCTATTCAGGAGCAAATGTTTTTGAAGGTGTTTAGCAATAGTCTTTTCTTTTGGACCCCCTAGGGTAGAGCTGGGGAGGAGCGTCTTCCCGAATATTAGTTTTTCGATACTTTTGTATGTGTTTCTGTCATTCATTGCGTGATTATCGGCTATCCGAGTGTGTGATGTCTGAAGGTACACGTTGATCAGTGAATCAGTGAATAATGCATCAAGAAATAAAGATAGGGTAATGAAAAAAAAGGCACAACAAGCTTGATTTTAAAAGTCACAATATCGCCATCGTATAGGCAACCATTATAGAGGGTAGAACATATTTGTAAACGCGTCTTTCGAGGCAGGTACTGCAGACAAGCTTCACTCATTGATCGTACGCTGGCTGATTTCTCAATGTGCAGAGCAAGCTCCCGCTGTCTATTTTATCGGCTAATAATTCACGTCATAGGGTATCGGCGTTCTAGCTGCGGAATCCATGTTATGAATAGTAGAATAAATATTTCAGATTTGCAAAACATGTGGCATGGAAAAACGTTCACGCCAGACTACATATTTTGGTTGTGGTTCAAGTGGGGATCGGTAAATTGGGCAAATCTAGTGACCGTGCCCACGGAATCGTAGGTCCCATTTTACGTAGAGATAAGTGGCCCGAAATTTCCAGCATTCTTACACACTCATCTGTCAATTTATTGAGGTTGATTCTGTCACAGCAATAACGTGATGCAATTCTGGTGGACCCTGGCATAAAATTCCCTGTGGCAGATTGGGGGCCTTGGAATTTTTTTTGACATATATTACCCTTCTTATACATTTTAATATAGAACAAATATAGGCCATAGCTATATTCCTTGGAATATTTCCTTAAGTTTGTTGATAGTACTCATTCAACCTATAGAACGTCCGTGAATAATTACCCATTAAGCTCTTCCCGCGCGTTTTCGTAACCATCAAAATGGTTCACACACCTGAAGTTCATGTACAAAATTAAGAATTCAACTTGGGGACACTAATAATGTCAAAAAATAAGCACATGAACACATTGATAAAAGTTTCCAAATTACGAAGTGATACGACTGTTAAGGTCATATTTTTGGGATCAAATCCCGGCTGTGGCGGCTGCATTTCCGATGGAGGCGGAAATGTTGTAGACCAGTGAACTTAGATTTGGGTGCACGTTAAAGAACCCCACGAGGTCGAAATTTCCGGAGCCCTTCACTACGGGTCTCTCATAATCATATGGCGGTTTTGAGACGTTAAACCCCACAAATCAATCATGTTAAGGTCATATTTAAAGCTGCATAATAAACAAGGCGCCTAGACTTTTTGCGTACAGTTTGTCGATGTTGTCAATTTTTCTTTGAAGAAAGTAAGCTTAGTACCCATACCTTATCATCATTTTGCATATGCTGGAAATGGAAGTATGACTGTTTTATTTAGGCCTGTGAAAGGAGTGAAATAAAAGCAACAGTCGTAAAAAACTCCGCACATTGCATAACTACGTACAAACATAAATAATATTTTGTAGTGAATCCTCACCAAATGTTGCGCGCACAGCTTCGAAGCATGTGGAAGGTCGATGAACAAAAGTGTTGGGAACAAAAGAGAAAATAAACTTGGAAGGATAAATGGAGGACATGAAGGCTCGGTAGTGAACATCATTCACCGAGTAACGGTTGGAGCTGCCTCGGTTCGGCCGCCATGGTTGATCCCTAGCGACGTCGAGCCGATCAAGCCTCGCGTCTCCGTTTACATACGTTTGCGCTTTCATCGCGCTTTATTCTCCCTAAGGAGAGCCTACCTAGAAGAAATGATTTATGACGCGGAAGTAGGCCAACACGCGTATGTCGAAGAACCCCGAGGAAAAGAGCTTGTTCATGGGATGTGGTCTGAAGGAGAACAAAAAAACCGTGTTCATTACAATCGATATAAGCGCACCCTAGCCGTTCTAGCATGTCAAAATCCATGCTTCTCTTTTAGCGTCGACGTATGGCTGAAACCTGTGATGCCCTCGAGACCCCAGCAAAACTGAAGTGATGTGTTTTTGTTTCTGCGTGATAATGAGTCCGTTGCTTCGTCGTAAAACGCAAACAACTTTACTGTGACAAATGCCAGGGTGAGACCACTGAAGTGTCTAGGTCCACGTTCAAACCTCATGAGAAGTATTAACATGTAGGAACAACTTAAGAAGCGTCAAAACTTTTCTACACTGGAATTGTCAAACTGATTGGTTGGTAAAAAGATTTATTATGTGTCCTGCAGTTTGATTACACACGCTCATATCTCGTTCGTCCGGACGCCCATACCATGCCTAGGCACGGTTTCACAATCCTGCTTGCTGTACAGGCCACATTTGATCAGTAAGCTCTCAGCGGCAAGGGGCATTGGTAAATCTCGCTAAAGAAATTATTCAATTTGAATAAAATCTGTTGCTTGATGAGCACCCTTATTGAGTAATTCTTCATTGCATAGCTTCACGAAGTAGTCGAACATGTTGGTAGTAATAATGCTTTTATCAAGTGTAGCTGTAATTGTAGAATCCACAATATCGTCCAATTGTCACACATGTCCCGTTAAATAGGGAGGCGATCGCCGGGCTAATTCCAAGAGCCGAAGTATCGGCCCCCGAACCGCACCACGAAAGCGTGGACAATTTAGAAGTGGTCCTTTTTGGCGCGCCAGCGGACGCCGGCTGTGGCCCAAAGAACAAGTCAGAGCCGAGAGTTGATAAACAAACAAATTATATTCTCAATATTGGCAGATCGAAAATAATACACAAAAATGCACACTCCACAATAGTTGCATACAATATGCCACCAATCAAACCAATCAATCAACGTACTACACAATACCATCAGCCACACTTGAAACAACGGACACAGACAACAATACGCACTACAATGCAGTCGCAGCATTTAACAACCAAGACACTTAAGGACTAAAGAGTTAGAAAACCTGTTCAGTCCAAAGTCCTTGGGACAAAAGTCTGAATGATACTCTTCCGAGAATCACTCACTCAAAGTCCAGCGTTGTTGTCGTTCCGCAGCTCTCGAAGTCTCTTTTCCAGGAAACCTCGCCGACTTCAATTGGCCACTCTCCAAGCTTCAAACGTCTTCGCCGGAAACACGTCGGCTTCACACTCGCAGCTGTTGCCACGGGTCTTCGCTCGATAGCGGTAAACACCCACTCTTGCCGGTAGCTCGAGTCGTCACCCCTCAGGTGGAAATCCTCTTCGTCTCCGGCCTCGTCCCTACGGACCAAAAACCTTCGCCGACTACACGGCGGAATCCCTAGGCGCTCTGGCGTTAACTTCCGTCCTCCTGCTTTCTCGTCTCGGCTGCTCGATGGATGGATGGATGGATATGGCTGTACCTTTAGATCGGGCGGTGGCTAGCGCCACCAAGCCGTAACACCTAATGAACCAAAAACTATATTATTTTTTTCCTTAAAAGTGAGTTTGAGGATTCGTACTTTGCAGTGAAGAGTTTAATTTTCACTCGTGTCTTGACTTTAGCCACCAATCAGATAACCTCCTTCTGGTTAAGTCTACCCGCTTAAAGTTTATTTTGCCCTCCCGGTCCCTAAACCCCAGTGCTTTGAAGAACTCTGCGCCATCATCCTGAACTACAGGGTGAAGCCCTTTACAGAACATTATCAAGTGTTCGGCAGTTTCTTCTTCCTCTCCACACGCACTGCATACTGTGTCTACCCCTTCGTATTTGGCCCGATATGTCTTGGTTCGCAGTACTCCCGTCCTGGCCTCAAACAGTAGAGAACTACCCCGAGTATTATCATAGATCCTTTCCTTGGCAATTTCCTGCTTAAAAGTTCGATAGATCTCTAGTGCGGACTTCTTAATCATGCCCATTCTCCGCATGTCAGTCTCCGTTTCCTTCACTTTCTTCTTAACCGATAGTTCTTTTTGGTTTGGCCACCTGCTGTTTTCTAAGTATTTACCAGTCAACTTCCTGGTTCGCTTCCTCCATTTTGTATCGACATTCTTCATGTACAAGTAGCTGAAAACCTTCCTAGCCCAACGCTCTTCCCCCATTTCTCTCAATCGTTTCTCAAATTTTATCTTGCTGCTAGCTTCCCTGCCCTCAAATGATGTCCATCCCATATCACCTTGTACTCCCTGATTTGGTGTATTCCCGTGAGCTCCTAAAGCAAGCCTACCTATTCCACGTTGCTTAATTTCTAATCTTGCTTGAACGTCTGATTTCATGCACAAGACCGCATTGCCGAACGTCAGCCCTGGAACCATGACCCCTTTCCATATTCCTCTCACAACATCATACCTATTGTAATTCCACAGTGCCCTATTTTTCATGACTGCTGCATTCCTGTTACCTTTAGTCGTCACGTATATTTCGTGTTCCCTCAGATACTCGGTCCCATTGCTTATCCATACGCCCAGATATTGTATTTATCTGTCATCTCTAGCGTGACCTCCTGTATTCTAAGCTCACTACCTTCGTTGTCATTGAAAATCATGACTGCTGATTTTTCCTTACTGAATCTAAAATCTAACCTATCTCCCTCATTACCGCAGATGTCCATCAATCTCTGCAATCTCCTTGTTGTTGGCCATTAGCACTATCATCTGCGTACATTAATGCTGGTAGTGCCTGATCAATAAGTTTTCCTTGTTTGACTAAAGAGAGGTTGAAGCCCAGTCCACTTCCCTCTAATTTTGCCTCTAATCCTTGTAGGTACATCATGAATAATAAGGGTGACAGGGGGCACCCCTGCCTAAGCCCCCGTTTTACCTCTGCAGGCTTGGATACCTGTTTTTCCCACTTTAAACTACCTTGTTACCTTTATAGATACCCTTTAAAAGATTAGTGACTTCATGTTCCACGCTAGTGTGTCCAGTATTCCCCACAATTCCTCTTGAACCACGCTATCGTACGCTCTTTTGATATCCAAAAATGCTAGCCACAGGGACCTGTTCCTTTTCCGCTATTTCGATGCACTGCGTCAGTGAGAACAGATTGTCTTCCAACTCCTGTGTTTCCGAAACCCATTCTGCAGTTCCCCCAGCACCCCCTCATCCTCTATCCACGCCTGCAGTCTTTCCTTTATAATTTGCATCGCCAGCCTGTAGACCACTGATGTCACTGTTATAGGACGGTAGTTGTTTATGTCAGCTTTTTCCACCTTTCCTTTATAGATCATGCTCATCCTGCTAAGTTTCCATCCATTGGGAACTTCACCATCGATTATTATTTTGCTTACTGCCTCTCTCAAAGCCTGCTTAGACTTCGGACCTAATGTCTTTATCAGCCTAATTGGAATGCCATCTGGGCCTGTTGATGTACTACTAGGAACCCTTTTCTCAGCCCTTTCCCACTCTTGTTGTGAAAATGGAGCCATTGCAGCACTTGATTCGTCCTTGTCTATTGTGGTGCATAAAGTACTTCTTTGTTGAAATTTTTCTGTCACCCTTGTTCTTATATATTCAATAGCTTCGTCCCCTTCTAGCCTAGCACCTTGGGCTGTAGTTATAAAACTCTGCTCTAGGCTCGTCTCATTTCTTAGGGAGTTTAGATGGTTCCAAAATTTCGCAGCTGCCTTTCTATCTTTTTTTATGTACTTCTGCCAGCCACTGAGCTCCCTTCTTTCTAATCTTTTCATTGATCAGAAGGGATGCATCCCTTCTACAGCTTAGAAAGGTTGCCCATTTTCTTTAAACATCATCTGTCGGTTCACCCCGCTGCTTAGCATGTCTGTGTTCCCTAGAGGCTTCCTGACGTTTTGCTATGGCTCTCTTAACTTCCTCATCCCACCAACTTTGGGTTTGTGTCTTCTTTTCCGGGGTGATTTGTCACGCGTCTTAACAAGCTCTAGCTCAAAGAGTCTAATTAGATTCGTGTATGTCCACACTGTCTTGTTATCCTCCGTGATTACTTTCTCAATTTGTTTAGTGGCTATTTCAATTTGTCTTTCTGGATAAAAATTTTCCTGTAGTTGCTCATCTTGTCTCCTTCCACTTTCACTCCTCTTCCAAAACTTAGCTTGATACGTTTGTGATCGCTACCCAGACTTCTGGAGCCACCTTCATCTATGTGCATTCCCTGAGCTTATCATACATCCTATGTGACATCAGTGCATAATCTATCGTCGACTGAAGCCTTCCTACCTCCCATGTTATTTGCCCTTCACACTTCTCGGTACTGTTGCAAATGATCAAATCAAGCCTTTCACACATATCCATGATCATTTTGCCTGTCGGGTCGTTATACCCATCTATATCTTCTATGTGCGCATTCATGTCTCGATTAAATACGTTCCGCGCCACCTTCCAGAACGTTCTCCTCATTTCGTCGGCGCGATGCGCAGCGAAGGCTGGGGAGAGGCACGAGACGGTTCGACTGCCCTCCCCGGAGGATGATTCACTCGGTCTGACCCCGCCCGTTCGTTCTGGAAAAATCGCGGGCTTGCTCGGCCGCCGCTGTGGGGTGAGGAGGTTCATCGCTTCGCCGCTTCCGAGAGGAGAGGCGTCGCGCGCCCGGGGAGCCCTGGATGCTTGTTTTTCTTTTTTTTCTTTTGACCTCGCGGCGTTTCTTCCGCCCGTTGTCGCAAGAATTTGGCGGCGCGCTCATTTTTAGCGCTCGTTCTGTGACACTGCCCCCACTTTAAGAATGTTATCTCATATATTCAAAACCACACAAACGAGCGCGAAAAGTCACCACACACTCTCACAGACTGTAACACCATCAGTCGCTCATGACACTTCACATTCACAACATATCACTCAATACGATTGGACATTACATTCAATCTCACACACATGAAATATTACCTCAGGTACATGACTACAACACTTCATCACACATTCCAAACAATACAAATGTACAAAGTTCTCTTATTACAACAATGGTACAATACTATACATCACATCACAGCACAACACTTCGACACTTGTGACACAGGATAACACAACATTAACACAACATATGGCACCCAGCACTGCCCAACACATTCAGATTCGACCTCAGCACTTATCCAGAGTACTTCGAGCAGCGCTTGCGCCCCTTTTGCGGTGCTCGCTCGATCTCTTCATGTGTTTCCACGTTCCTTTTCGGCGAGCCCTTTCCAACGACGATATCTGAGGCGGCGTCTCAGCCATCGTTGTCACTTCCGACACCGTTAACGCGTCATTACATTCGACGGGTCCTGTCTGTTTATTTACCCGCTTGATCATGCCTCTACACTTTGCCCGGCTGGCCAACTCCGTCTCCTTTACACTGACAGTCGGTTGAGGTCGTACCGACGTAAGTCCGGTTGCTCGGCCCGTGAACTTATTCGACACGATCGTCTTCTCCTTCGCTGTCTCTTGCGCCGCAGCTTCACCTTGGGCTCTAGTGAGATCCGTCACGGTATGCTCCTCCACTGTATCTCGCGGCCGCTGTGTTGGCGAGGGCTCTATCTTCGGGTCTTCTCCCAAATATTCTGGATCACTTGGCCCTCGCGCCCCGTCGATGTTTTCGATGACAAGGTCATACAGGGGGGTCGTCATGCATAAAGCAGGAACCTTCCCGCTGAAGTACGGGGTTTCAACCTCAATTTCTGCTTCGGGAAGCATCCGAACCGTACGGTCAATTAGGCAAACCGGTTTCGTTCTGCCTGTCAACTCACTTTCCCGTACCAAATTTCTCCGCACGATAACAGTGGAACTGCCGGTATCTCTTAACACCGTAATCTTTTTGCCCGCAACTTTTCCAGGCAGCGTTGGCATTCCTTTCGTAACACCGGTTGGCTGTTTTGACATTACAGCACCCACAATAGGAATTTTCTCCCCATTTTTCAATTCTACGAATCCGTCGGTGACGGCATTATTATCGGATTTCGGTGCTGCTTGCACACAGGATACCTGGTGAGTTTGACTCACTCCGTTCCGACATGCATCTGCTTTGTGCCCAGTCTGACAACGCTTAAAACATTTCACTACCGTAGGGCTCGTAAAGATTGTTCTACAGTTTTTCGCGCGATGACCCACTCGGTTGCACAGAAAACATCGCGGAATGTTCTCTGGTCCACGCTTCTTTTCTTCGGGAGCCAATTTCTTCGAATCATCGTGACAATCCTTCTTGACCTTGGCCAAATTAATGCCACCTTGCGCTTCCAAGAATTGATCAGCCAATTCAAGCATGTCTTGAAGTGAGTCAGCCTTCCTCTCTTTAAGTACAGTGACAGGCTTGGGTGGCAACTAGTAAGAAATTGTTCTCTAATTAGCAGCTCTCTAAGCTCATCGTACTCCTGCGCTGTCCCTGAAAGTTCAATCCATCTGTCGAAATAATGGCAGAGTCGGGCGGCATACTGCGTAGCCGTCTCACCATCAGCTGGTTTTCCTGTCCGAAATCTGTCCCGGAATCTTCCACAGTGAATCTAAATCGCTTCAGCAAAGCAGCTTTCACCTTTGCGTAGTTGGCTGCATCGGTCGGCGTCAGCCTACCGTACACACTGAGCGCTTCACCACTCAAGCAGGTACTCAAAGCAGTTGCCCATTGCTGTTCCGGCCAATTCTGGCTCCTCGCAATCGTCTCAAATCTGTGGAGGTACGCGTCTAGGTCGTCCTTCCTTTCATCAAACGCTACGAGCAGCTTGCTTGGGTTCAAGCGGAAGCCGTGATCTTCCCGTTCGCTGCTTTCAACTCTAGCTTGGACGGGAGTTTCGCTTCGCTGTTGCAAACGGAGCCGCTCGAGTTCCATCTCGTGCTGACGCTGCCGTTCCCTTTCCTCTCTTTCTTCTTTCGCCCTCTCAGCTGCCAGTCTTTCTTTCTCCAGCTCAGCTTCTTTTTCCGCTTTGGCTCTTTCGACCGCCAACCTCTCTTTTTCCAGCTCGGCTGCTTTTTCTTCTTTGGCTCTCTCTTTTTCTTCTTTTTCCTTCTGGGTGACCCACTTCCGTAGTTCGGCGCCAGAAAGACCATCTTTTCACCAAGAGCAACTAACTTTCGAGATCCAGTGTGTCTCGCAAATAAAACCTTGCCACGTGTAAAAAGTATCTGCATAAATCAGTCTATCGGAACACTCCCCTGCACTCGTTAACGAGAACACTGAACAACACACAAAATCGTTCCGATAGCACTATCAACAACTCGAGGCTCTTTCTCACTACTTTGGACACACTGTGCACCAAAAGGTCCTATGTCGCGGACGCCAGATTAATTGTCACACATGTCCCGTTAAATAGGGAGGCGATCACCGGGCTAATTCCAAGAGCCGAAGTATCGGCCCCCCGAACCGCACCACGAAAGCGTGGACAATTTAGAAGTGGTCCTTTTTGGCGCGCCAGCGGACGCCGGCTGTGGCCCAAAGAACAAGTCAGAGCCGAGAGTTGATAAACAAACAAATTATATTCTCAATATTGGCAGATCAAAAATAATACACAAAAATGCACACTCCACAATAGTTGCATACAATATGTCACCAATCAAACCAATCAATCAACGTACTACACAATACAATCAGCCACACTTGAAACAACGGACACAGACAACAATACGCACTACAATGCAGTCGCATGCATTTAACAACCAAGACACTTAAGGACTAAAGAGTTAGAAAACCTGTTCAGTCCAAAGTCCTTGGGACAAAAGTCTGAATGATACTCTTCCGAGAATCACTCACTCAAAGTCCAGCGTTGTTGTCGTTCCGCAGCTCTCGAAGTCTCTTCCAGGAAACCTCGCCGACTTCAATTGGCCACTCTCCAAGCTTCAAACTTCTTCGCCGGAAACACGTCGGCTTCACACTCGCAGCTGTTGCCACGGGTCTTCGCTCGATAGCGGTAAACACCCACTCTTGCCGGTAGCTCGAGTCGTCACCCCTCAGGTGGAAATCCTCTTCGTCTCCGGCCTCGTCCCTACGGACCAAAAACCTTCGCCGACTACACGGCGGAATCCCTACGCGCTCTGGCGTTAACTTCCGTCTCCTCCTGCTTTCTCGTCTCGGCTGCTCGATTAAATACGTTCCGCGCCACCTTCCAGAACGTTCTCCTCATTTCGTCGGCGCGATGCGCAGCGAAGGCTGGGGAGAGGCACGAGACGGTTCGACTGCCCTCCCCGGAGGATGATTCACTCGGTCTGACCCCGCCCCGTTTGTTCTGGAAAAATCGCGGGCTTGCTCGGCCGCCGCTGTGGGGTGAGGAGGTTCATCGCTTCTCCGCTTCCGAGAGGAGAGGCGTCGCGCGCCCGGGGAGCCCTGGATGCTTGTTTTTCTTTTTTTTTCTTTTGACCTCGCGGCGTTTCTTCCGCCCGTTGTCGCAAGAATTTGGCGGCGCGCTCATTTTTAGCGCTCGTTCTGTGACACCAATAAACCTAAAAAATTTGCCCGCCGTGGTGGTGTAGGGGCTAAGGTACTCCGCTGCTGACCCGCAGGTCGCGGGTTCGAATCCAGGCTGTGGCGGCTGCATTTCCCATGGAAGCGGAAATGCTGTAGGCCCGTGTGCTCAGATTTGGCTGTACGTTAAAGAACCCCAGGTGGTCGAAATTTGCGGAACCCTGCACTACGGTGTATCTTATAATCATATGGTGGGTTTGGGACGTTAAACCCACATATGAATAAAACCTTAAAAATTGAGCCTGTTCTGTCTTTTTACTCTCGCGAGTATTGTTCGTCGAACTGAAAATTACCGTCAGCTGTTTTTGTTATGTACTGACCATGTGTATTCGTAAACACATGCCGATTCTAGGAGGGCAAAAGTTTGAGGTACCGCCTATGGGTTACCAGCCGCATTCTGCATATTTTTCCCCATGAAAAAAAAACAGAAAGCAGTTGGTGGCGGGGTTATGTAATGAATATGTTTCTTGCTTTCGGTGTGTGTGGTCGATAGTTCGAGTTTTATATTACGTTTTCTTATGTGATACTGTCATACTGTGTGCAGTAATACCTTCAGGTCTATCTGCATAAATTTTCTAGATATAAATAATAAGAACATTATAATAGACATAAGAACAAACATAAGAACATTATTAGTCTAGCTACCACTTGAACCTTAAGAATGTCCCATATGTCACTGATAAACATATATACGAGAGCTCATTTGCGAATGTGAAAGTGAAGTTGTCTGCATCGGTTTTAAGCAACAGCGTTTATTTATGCATAGAAGCTTTTGTAGCCTTTACAGTTCTTCCACTACACAAACAAAAACTGCCAAATTTGTCGAAAGAATTGACCAGATATTCGACTCCTTAAATAGCTCCTGTGTCAACATTTAAGAAATGAAGATGAAGCTTGCTATCGCTAAACAAACTGAGCATAAACATTCTCTCGAATCCTACCTTTCTTAAAGTCATGGAAATAAATGCACATCGGCAACCGTGAACCATACAGGGCTGGCAAATAATGATCAAGGCTGTAGTCATGCTCTGGTCAGACCTTCATGAATCATTCAACTTTCAATTATTGTTAACAAGGCGTTTCAACCAAGAAGACTAAAATTCTGTTATGCATTGTTCGCCAGCAGCATGGGTGCAATGAAACTCCTATTTCCTATCAGTTGGTTGCTGGCCTGAAGCATATTATCGTGGGAGAAGGTGTCAAACTTTCTACCCACAGTAATTGTGAGGAGGACAGCTCTTCTAAATGGGCAGAGAAATCTATCGCTATCTCGATCAGATTGTGCGCTATTCAGATTTGTGCAACAAGAGTCTCGCAAAGCACAACAGAAATCCTTGAAGAAATTAAAGCCCCTTTGTCTGGAGATGAATCAGTTGATGTACTTTACGCAAAAATAGTTTTTTATGTGTCAGAATATTTAGTACACACTTGCCTGAAGAAAAAGACGTGTGAGAAGTTTACAGTACTGCTGAAGGATTGCAGCCAAGAACTGTGTTCAGGGAGTCAGGTATGCATGACGTTTCGTGCTGTAGAGATAAAGGGCAAGCCACTAGGAAATCTCACTGTGCCAACTCAGGCAACACTCTCTTTTTTCATACACTAGATGACTTATTCATTGCACAAATGCTTGTAGGAGTATCTGGCGGACTTCAGGAACTGGCCCTGGAGATCCCCGAAGGTCATTCTGCAGTGAAGATTACCCTAAATTGTTCTTGAATATATATGTACGAATCGGGATACTATGGTACCTGAAATTGAAGAACAGAGAGTTAAGCAAAGCTAAGACATCAAAATCTGCTGCGAGAAGGAAACTTCAAAAAACCAGTGTGACGGCCATAGGTGGGAAACTGAAATGTTCCTTTCAAATTCTAGTGTGTTTGAAGTATGCGCCTTATCATGTTTAATATTGCGCATGTTTTATTACCATTTGCTGATTTTTATTCGGGTATTTACGTGCTTCAGTAGACCGAATACATAATGCACTTACAGTATCACACAATCAATGTTGTTTCACTCGTTGTCTGTGTCGGAAGGTGCACTACTTTCACAGCGAGTTGTCTCTTGCTTTTGTGAGCTTCAAATGCATCATTAATTCACTACAGTGTAGAATAGACGCATAGTCGACCTTTTTATAGTGCTGAATCTCTGTCGTTTCATTAGGCTTTAGCAGTAGGATGGAGCGTTGTGTGCTGATCGAAGACAACGAAGATCGCCAGAATGAAAAGCCTATAAATTCTGAAGGCCTTCTAGTGGCCATACAAAAATCTGTCCCAATTTTATTTCTAAGGCTATGGCTACATGTGTCGTGTGTCCATTAAAACGGCAGGTTGTTTTTTAGAAGAGTGAGCGGTTGCCCACAGTGCATAACGGCAATGCTGAAAAAAATCATCCTTCGTGTTTGAAAATATATTTTCCAAAGGAGCGCTCATCCATAGTCATTTGAATTGTGCTTTATGGATAATATTTGCTGTGCTTACTGTGGTGGGGCTACTAGCACGTTTAGGTAAAATGGGCTCCTCAATCGCAACAATAGATAAGATGAAGGGGTATGCCACCTGGTCAGGTGAAAATAAGTAATGCATCACTTTGCAAAATCCGCAAATCTATAAATACCCTCACAGTTAGTTAAGGTCGATTTCATGAAAGATAAAAATTGTGGTATAGTTATTTCAGATTTTTCTTGTGTATTTTAATATTATTTCCGTTGAACTAACAGCTCGAAATTGCATTTTGTTTTCAAACGAACAATTTAGTCAACAAAGAAAAAATGAAAGCATCGTCAGCTGACGACTGCCATTTTACAAAAAGTGGGTATGATGACAGCGACGCAAGCTATATATCGCAAATATCTTCCTTCTTACACAATTACAGAGGCAGGTCGCACACATTAGAAAAGCCGACATATTAGTATCCAAGATACATATTTTGTACTAGCCGAGCAACAGCAACAAAAGAAGGGCATGCCTGAAGGGGCTTCCTTTTCACTCATTGGTAGCGAACGCAAGCCAAGCTGCGAACAACTCTAATTGCATTTCATTCAAGAAGTAGTTTTCTTTTAAGGAACACTGTTTACTCGTAGCAAATACCCTCTGCTGATACTTCGTAAAATTGGAGCATAAAAAGTGCGTTATTGTATTTTCATTCCTAAAAAGATGTGACTTACGATAGACAAATCATTTGCATTAAACTTCCCAACAACACAATATGCAAGAGAGACGCTGTAGTGAAGGGCCCGAAAATTTAGACCCCCTGGCGTTCTTTACCTGCACCTAGGCCTAACCACACGGGCTTCGTTTCGCCTACAGTTCCGTTGTAGACGAAAGATGTGCTTTTTTTTTCAGCAAGCTGACCTGTCAGCTGAAGGAAAATTATGAGTCAGTAAGCTATTAACACTCATGATTCAGTGCTATTTCATGCGTAGATCTATTTCATCACTTGTATGCACTTGTGAAGCTTTCCCAATTCTTTCGTTTGGTATTTCTCTAGTTTGAGACAAAATATTTGTGTCTGCTTGTTTATGACGACAATAAAATGATTTCAGCTAACACATTGGGTGTGCCTCCACCAATTAAGGCCCTGTCGGGTTTCCTGGCACACTTCCTTTGCAGGAACGCGATAACGACGGTCACATTGCGTCGTCGCCTACATTTTTTGCATGTAATAATTTTGTGCTGGCATGCAAGCGTGGAAAGGAGCCTGCAGAACTGTAGCCATCAAAGCAGCCCCAGCGGGCTGCAGAAAATCCACGCACAATGCCATTTTGTAAATTTCTAGACAACTATAACGTTCTTACCAAATTCCAGCATGGTTTTAGGAAAAGTTATTCGACAAACACTCAGTTAGTTGAAACAATACATGACTTTGCCAAATGAATAAACAATAGAACACAGACTGACGTTATTTTTATTGACTTTTCGAAAGCCTTTGATAAAGTATCTCACACTAAACTGATATGTAAGATAGGTAGAATAATCAATAATTCCCAAGTAGTTAACTGTTTTTCTGCATATCTCACAAAACGCGAACAATTTGTTGTTTTTGCAGATTCATGCTCACATAGACAGCTTGTTGACTCTGGCGTTTCGCTGTGCTCAGTTCTAGGACCACTTCTTTTTCTTCTGTTTATTAATGATATTGTTGATGGCCTCCCTGTTAAAATCAAACTGTACACTGATGACTGTGTACTATATAACGAAATATGCTGTCCCGCAGACCAACACGTGTTAAATGATGCTCTACAAAAAGTGTCCTCCTGGTGTGATGAATGGCAAATGGCTATTAACTTTGAAAAAACAGTGTTTATGCAAACAACTAATAAAAAGAATCCTTTAGAATACGAGTACTCTACTACCCATACTAAACTTTCCCAAGTCCCCCAATACATGTATCTTGGCTTATGGATCACAGATGACCTGAATTGGACGAAACACATTAATACAGTAACCAACACTGCAATGCGTAAACTATTCTTCCTCAGAAGAGCATTGAAACTCTCAACCCCCTCCGTCCACCTTCTGGCTTTTAAACAATTGTTATACCGACTCTGGATTATGCTTCCATTATATAAGACCCTTTTACCAAAGCTAATATCAACAAGCTAGGAAGAGTACAAAAAAGGGCATTCGTTTTATTATAACAGCTTCGGGCGTACTTCATTTACGGAACTTTCAACTCGAGCTAATCTACCAACACTAACAGAAAGAAACCACATATCTAGACTAAAATTTCTATATCAACTAATAAAGGGAGATTACAAGATAGACATTTTTGAAGTTCTTTCATTTCAGTCCGGATATGCAACTCGACAAAGCCATGAGCGCACAATAACACCCTAGGCAACCCTTAACAACTGCTTCAAATATTCATTTTTACCACGAACTATAAACGACAGGAACAAACTAACCAACACCGAAGTTTTACAGCCATCCTTAACAATGTTTTCTTCTAGCCTGAATAACAGTGTTTAATATAGCATGCCAATTAAGCTCTGTCCCCATAAACGTTCGAATTTTTGCATGTTTAGTTTGCTTTGTCCGTAATTTTGTTTCTGTGTGTTTTATCTTCCTGGTTTGAAAATTTGTTCGTCTTCATGTTGAGCATTCATATATTTCTTGTAACTCACTCTGCTAAAATCTCTAGTAGGGATTGCAGTATTCATAAATAAATAAATAAATAACTAAATAATAAAAAGTCATTTACGCTTCCTCTTTGAACAGTGCCATTTGTCCTCGCAGTACTGCAGTTCAGTACTCCGGTGCCTACAATTTACAGGCTTTTTTGGTAGAACAGCCTAAAGATACAGTTTCCGTTTTCTAAAACGGTAGGTGTTCTCTGGGGCGCTTCCCTCGCGGGAGCTCGGCGTAGCTCACGCATCTGTGCAGGTGGTGTAGGAGAGGATAGGTCCAGTGCTTCGCCGCTCCTTCTCGCACCCCTTGCCCTCTCTCCTCGCCGTTCCCCAATCTCTCGTCTACTCGCCCCTACGCACTTTTAAAAGAATTGAAGCGTGTGCTTCACTTTCGACTGTTCACTGACCAATAAATGTGTAAACAAATGGTTACGGTACAAATATTCGTCTCGTCATAATTTACGCCATTTAAAATTACTACACCGCGTACTCTCAGCGCAAAAAAAAAACATACGCTATTCCTCACGATGCACTTCAGTGAGGTAGGGTCAATTTTTGTGTTATTTATTTCTTTTCGGGAATTTCACGTTACATTTCTTTGAGCAAGGTACCAAACAGCCAGAATCCGTTGTTATAGCCGATAATGTGACATGCAGTCATCGATCTAAGCGGGCTCTTTACCCACGAAAAAACATGTAAAAATGGATGGCGCAGCAGTTTGTCCTGGGTATTGCCGATATATTGCTAGAACCAGTAATACTATGAGTGGGTTCGACTGTAATTGAGATGAATGTTAGCTACAGAAACTTTCCTAGAGAGGAAGCGCGTTTCCTCAAAAAACAGTGCTTCTGGGTGTAGACACCTCGAACGAAATCCTAGAACGGAAGTCCAAAAGGAATCAATAAAGAGGGCCATTATCTAACATTGATTTTCTCAGCGTAGGGTGTATGAAATACTTAAGAATATGCATTAAACCGATGGCTACCCAACCAATAGGCTAAAAGAAAGAAAACGTGCGCTATTATTTATGGTGTTTTTTTTATTTGTTCAACTAAACATGGCCGTAGCGCGGCGTTTACGGAAGATAAAAGCCACTATAATAATTCTCACACTTGACAATACAAACTTCTGAACCAAGCATAGAATCTACTAGATGCCGAGGCCAGAGGCGTAGAGCTGCGAGCAGTAAATTTTTCTCGTTTGCAAGCGCATCAGCGCAGGAGTGCGTGCGCCAGATGGAGCATGGCGGTGCTATTTTGGTCTCACCTATATTTATGCTTCCTGTTCAGTACATGTTGTCCCAAACGACCGAATGATGGCTTGCCGGCGGCAGCATCGGTAGTGATGACCCTGCCAGCACTCAGTGTGCGCATTGTTGAATTTCATCGCTCCTTCGGTTTCTTTATGTATGCATGGTTGATGGGACCCAGAAATATTGCAGATTGTCCGCGCAATATGAGATAGGAACAAAGATGGAAAAAAGTTAGATAAGGGTGACTCGGATAAAAGAAAGCGAGAATAACTTGATGACAACATACAGCGTTCTCGCAGCCTTCTGTAAGGAGATCGAGGTTCTTACAGAAACTGTTTCTCGTTGCAGCTTACAATTATTGTCAAGCAGAACTTGAATGCGCAAGGTAACGACACAAGCTAGAATAGGCCACCAGTTCGACAAAGCATATAAATGTGAGAAAAATGGAGCAGCTGAGTAAGAAAAAAAGCCTTAAACTTTATCAAGAAGGGTCCTGGCGACCCATAAAAGTTGATTTTCCTTTTTATACCTCTATCGACCTCGTTTATTCATTGCAGCTCGCACGCGAACGCTCTTAAAATAATTGAATAATATGTGGAGTTTAACAGCCATAAATCAACATTTTATTATGAAAGACGGCATTGTGCAGGACTGCAGAAATTTCTACCAATCGGAGTTTCTTAACGTACCTCCAGGTCTGAGCACAAAGGCCTACAGCATTTTCGCCTCCATCGAAAATGCAGCTGCCGCAGCCGGGATTCCATCCCTTAAAACCCTCTTAAAAATGAAATTTTGTTACGGTAGTAATACCTGTAGCTTTTATAACGCTTAGAAAGAGCAAACTCTAAAGAAATGGGCAAATGTCTAATCTGCATTTCTTTCTCCATATGAATGCTCACACTTACGCACTGCTTTTCTAAATCAATATCAAAAGCTACCCAAATGCATACTGTCGTTGACATTCACATGTTAACCAAACGCTGGGGAAGCGAACGATAAGACCGCCACGTGTCCAGCGCAAAGCATATTCAGATCCGCATACAGGGCAGGGCACTCGTCTTCTCCACGAGAGAAACCATAACAACCATAATAATAAAATGCTTCCTAGCTAAAAATTTTACTATGGTTTTTTTTATCGTGCATTACTCCCATTAGGCAAGATCTAAGCTAACCTGTTAGCATCAAATGTGTTGCAGCATTTGGTAGCAGGGCGATGATATGGGTTATTTTGAGGAAGGTAATAACAGGAACCACTTGAATATTTTATGCACGTGACAATTCTGTAACATGTATAAGTATAATATGTTGGATACAGCTGCACATCGCCCCTCCCGATGGCTGACAGTGGCCAGTTGGATCAATGTGTATTTTGAGTGAGCGTCATGTGGTCACTCTTGCATTTATTCTGAGCTTTGTGAACCTGACATATGTACCACACAAAGAAACTGTAAAATGACGCTAATTTTGCTTTTGGCAATTTTTTCGATGTCTTCAGGCATCCAAAAATAAGTTATTTTTTTCTCTCTCCAAGAATGGAATATCAAGAAAAAATTGGCTGTACACGTACAGTGGGAATCGATGATGTGTGAAACACAAATTGGGGAGGTTGATATGTCTCTTTAAGATCAGCACTACGTTACGAGTTTGGACGTAAATTCAGCTTTACATGACTTCCATGTCATGATTATGAAGTTTGCGCCAGACATTTGTGTTTGTCGTCTATTCACGTCACGTAATACCACATTTGCTATAAGTGAAGCTTGCGAGATGACCGCTAGAATGCTTTGAGCATAGCATGTAGTCATGTTTTATTTGATAAGCATGTTTTGCTTTTCGTGTTTAGGCAGTTAACATTTACTTTCGCTGTTTATTGATGTCACTTAATACTAAATTAGATATGTTGGGTGCTAGCAAAACGGCCGTGAGCGCACCATGACGGTAGCATGTAGTAATGTTTTACACGACACGCATTTCAGGATTATCTTGTTTGGACATGTCATTACCTTGGTCGTGCACTCACGTCACGCAATACCAAGTTTGGTGCATGTGAAGCTAGCAACACGGCCACGAGCGCATCATGATTGTAGTATGTAGTCGTGCTTTTACATGTTACACATGCCTCGATTATCTTGCTTGCGCCATTCATATACCTTCGTAATACTTTCTCGTCCCGTAATGCCAAAGTTGGTATATGTGAAGCTAGCGAAACGACCGCGAGCGCTCCATGAGTGTGGCGTGCAGTAATCACTTACATGATATGCGTGCCATAATTACCACTTTAGAGTCTGTCACTTATGTTTGCCTTGCAATCATGTCATACCATACAAGTTTTGCTATATGTCTCGTGAACGAAACCATAGTGAAAGCAGCAAGGTCATGAAACGTAAAGTATGACATTCATGACCTGCATGTCATGATTTTCATTTTACAACTAGTCACTTATGCTCGTCATACAGTCATGTTATGTATTACGAATTTTCGTATAGATGCCATTATCAAAACCGCCCATAGAGCTAAAAGTCGTAGGCGGATAGATAGATAGATAGATAGATACATAGATAGATAAATAGATACATAGATAGATAGATAAAAAGATAGATAGATAGATAGATAAATAGATAGATCGATAGATAGATAGATAGACAGAAAGAAAACGTACGCTTTATTCTTCAGTGTTTTCTTAATTTGTTCAACTAAACATCGCCACAGCGCAACGTTCATGGAAGATAAAAGCCAATAATACTTCACACACTTAACAATACAAACTTCTGAACCAAGCATAGACGCCACTGAATGGCGAGGCCAGAGGCATAGAGCCGCGAGCAGTGAAAATTTCTCACATGCAAGTGCATCAGCAAAGTAGTGCGTGCGCCAGTTTGAGCATGGCGGTGCTATTTTGGACTCACCTATATTTATGCTTCCTGTTCAGTGCATGTTGTCCCAAATGACCGAATAATGGCTTGCCGGCGGCAACATTCGTAGTGATGACGCTGCCAGCACTCAGTGTGTGCGTCGTTGAATTTCATCGAACCTTCGCTTTCTTTATGTATGCAGGGTTGATGGGACCCAGAAATATTGCAGATTGTCCACACACTATGAGACAGGAACAAAGATTGAGAAAAAAGAATTAAAGTGTGGCTCTGATGAAAGAAAGCGAGAATAATTTGAGGATGGCATAAAGCGTTCTCGCAGCCTTCTCTAAAGAGAGCAAGTTTCTTACAGAAACTGTTTCTCTTTGCAGCTTACAAGTATTGTCAAGCAGAACTTGAACGCGCAAGGTAACGGCACAAGCTAGATTGGGCGAGTAGCTTGAAAAAAAGATATGAATGTGAGAAAAATGGCGAAGCTGAGTAAGAAAAAAGCCCTAAACCTCAGCTTCAAAAGTCCTGGCGACGCATGAAAGAGTATTTTTCTTTGTATACTTCTATGGAGCTCGTTTAATAATCGCAGCTCGCACGCGAACGCTGTTAAACTAATTGATTGAAATGTGGGGTTTAACTTCCCAAAACCACCACATTAATATGCAAGACGCCATTGTAAGGACTCCGGAAGTTTCTACCAAATGGGGTTCCTTAACGTGTCTCCAAATCTGAGCACACGGGCCTACAGCATTTTCTCCTTCATCGAAAATGCAGCTGCCGCAGCCGGGATTCCATTCCTTAAAGATCCTCTTAAAAATGAAATTTTGTTACGGGAGTATTACCTGAATCCCGGCAGCGGCGGCTGCATTTCTGATGGAGGTGGAAATGGTGTAGGCCCGTGTGCTCAGATTCGGGTGCACTTTAAGGAAACCCAGGTGGTCTAAATTTCCGGAGCCCTCCACTGCGGCATCTCTCATAATCATATGGTGGTTTTGGGACGTTAAACCCCACATATCTATCTATCTATCTATCTGTCTATCTATCTATCTATCTATCTATCCGCTTACGACTTTTAGCTCTCTTGGCAGTTTTGATAATGGAATCTATACGAAAATCCGTATTACTTAACATGACTGTATGACGAGCATAAGTGACTAGTCGTAAAATCATGTATGGCATCATTTACCTCCACCTCGCAACGTTGTGCTGATTTCTAAGAGACATATCAAAATTTCTCCATCGTGCTTCGAATTTCATCGATTCACACTGTACGTCGGCTCGGCCAATTTAATTGACAATCGCACGAGTATGAATGGTGAACCTTGAGCAATATTGGTGGGCACTGTGGATGGGGTCGGTCGTTTTGAGTATCGTTTGGTCATTTGGGTGCCGTTTAGTGTACCGTTAATGGTGGACAAACAGACAGACAGACTAAAATTTTTACTTCAAATGTCCCCAAGAAAGACTATCGTCTTTTAAAACACGTCGCACGTTTTATAAGCAAAGAAGCTGCCGCGTAGCGTTCACCGCATCACATGCTTGGCAGTGACACCTGCACCAGCACAGTCACGAGTGGAACTCGGGTTTTCTCAGAATCAACGAGCTTGTACTCGAGTTCACGCGTCTATCAGTTTGATGGACGCGTGAACTATATGCCCGCGTCGTATATCGAGTTCATCCATCACTTTCGCTCTTGCCGAGGAGCAGTGCTCACGCTGAAACGCCAGTGAGCGCACGGTTTATCTGCCAGCATTATCGCACAGACTATGCCATGTGGCTACTATAAGGGATGTATAGAATAGCGCACCGCGAGCCTTTGCGGTGCGGTCGCTGCCACTGCGCATGTGTCGTACGCAAACAGCCATTCGCGTTTGCGGTCCGCTCGCAGAAAACCTCAAATAGCGTGCGGAAATCGCGGCCCACGAGGCTCACGAAGTGCTGTGTGTAGCTTCGGCAGATTTGGGTTTGCGGTCAGGACGAAAGTCCCTAGACTTTTAGTGAGAGCAAACACTATTCTAAGATTTCGAACGGTAACAACGCTATTCTCGAACACATATAGTGCACGCAAGTAAAGCAACGCCTGCAACACCTGCGAACCTTATTCTAAACCTCCCTATGTCTCGTATTCAATTTCACCGCGCTCACGACAAATCCAATCACAGCCACGTTGCCCATAAAATGCGAGCGCTGCTGGTCACCACCTGTCCTTTCTCTTATCCACAATACTTGACAGAAGTGAAACGAGCAGCACGAGAGGGCTGCGTGTGCAGCCTTGCTGCCTTCGAGAGTGGAAATTTTCATGCTGCAGGTTGAATGAAAGAACCTGTGCGAACCCAGCTCCGCGCAATCAAACGCGCTGACAAGGTGGCGACCAGGCATGGCATGGCAGCTCTCGCCACCTAGGAAACCGTCAGCTGCCTTAATAATGTTGTTGACTAATACTGTGCGAAAGACCACATACTCCCATGACCACACCTTCTGGAGGCGCATGTTCAGATGGCAATTATACAGCACGACAGTCACGGTGGCGTCGTGGCACTGCTAAAATGTTGAGTGAGTGGTGGCGCTTACGTGCTCGCATGCATTGTTTCTTTGATAACTGCCGCTAATGTTCACTTGCGTTTCCAACGCTTGTAGCCATTTTTTAACAACGCTGCTATCTCGCGATCCGCACTGTCTTCATGCCACGGCCACCCCAAGCGAGGTCAGAGCAAACTCGGCTGCCCGAGAAGCTCGAGCCATCGTGCATTGCACCCGAGTTGTCGAGAACCAGTGTATACTCACGAAGCAGGCATGTGTTGCAGTGTAGTTACAGAGCCCCAGAATAGAGATCCACCCTTTCCTGTCGAAAATTGCACTTTTGAGATAAATGTTTCTCAGGGGCGAAGCTCCTTAAAGCGGCACCCGTTCGTCCATAGTAGTAGCGCAAAACGTGTCTTACGGTTTGACCTGCAAGGTGGTGCCGGTGGGAGATTTCTCCTGTGTGTTGTTGAACAATAAAAAATTCGCAGCATGCGCGTTAACTAAAAGCCAAATTATCCAGTCTCTCTTTCCCAATAAGCAGCCATTGGCATGTACATTGAGCACTATCTGACAAGACAGGGTGCATACGTTATATTCGCTGGGCGTACCCTCCTTCGTTTTAGAAAGGCTTAGCGAGTGTTGAGCTGCATGTGCCATGAATACAGTGAAGTAGTCTATAATATAAATTCGAGGTGCTTAAAGGTGGGAAGTAGACACGAAGTGCAAGCCGTAAGAAAGTGCGCGTGTGCCACCTCTCGTTTAGTTTTCGGAATGTCCGCTGGGTGGCGGTGCATCTATAGCGGAATATATGATGAAAAGATGCGAGATAGTGGTACTAGGAGTTTTGACTAGATGGACGAACGGACACACAGACAGATGCATGGATGGTCGAATGGATGAGTGCACGGACGGTTGGACGCATGGACGGACGCAAGGGCGGACGCAAGAACGAACGCAGGGATAGACGAACGGATGGACGTGCGGACGCATGCACAGACGCACCCACGGACGGGCGGATGGACGCACAGACGGTCGCACAGATGGACGCATGGACGGACGGAAGCAAGAACCAATGGACGGACGGATGCTTCGCCCCACTATCCATCATTCACCCCATGGACATGCTGCAATTTGTTTCCATTCATTCAATTATATTCATTCAAGCTAACTATTCGCTCGAAGAGGTTGCTTTTCGGAACCTATATAGAAATTATCATTTACCACCGCATTGCTTATTTTCATACGTTTACACACACCAGTTTTTTTAGTACAGTGATCTGAGCTAGGCAAGATTCTCAATATATGGACCTACCTTAGCCCATTTTTGTGGAAAGCTACTAAACTTCTGTGGCAGAATTTGCACAGAGATGAACAAGACCTCCCCGTCTATTTCCTAAATGCAGCGATTTTCAATAAATCTAGAGAAAATCGAAACAGAGCTCATGAGTTGTCTGCATTTATTATGCCCCCAACGCCATCAAAGCTGCAGTAATCTTGAAACAGCGTTGAAATCTCAGCGTGCATAGCTTACTAATGGTTTCGGTATCCTGATATGTGTATACACACGAATCACACGCATGTACTGCATGACTATTTAGAAACTTGCCTTATTGCTGTTACTAGAATAAAATCTT
Organism: Rhipicephalus microplus; assembly: GCF_013339725.1. NCBI lineage: Eukaryota > Metazoa > Arthropoda > Arachnida > Ixodida > Ixodidae > Rhipicephalus > Rhipicephalus microplus. Next base: position 71,400 of record NW_023611576.1, read on the forward strand.
CCTCTGGTGCCATCTAGATGGACAAAACAAAAGTGATGAATTAATATTAGGAGCTCTTCAGATCCCTGAAGGTGGTCATCGATAATATTTTCCTAAGTGGAAAAATCATTTTCTAAATTGAAATCATTGATTTTGTTATTCTTAAGATGAGGAAGAAGGTACCTAATTTCTGCATAGCTCATATATATATATATATATATATATATATATATATATATATATATATATATATATATATATATGTTTTATTTATTCTCTCTCTTTCTATATATATATATATATTGTTACCACATGTGTAATTTAGGTACGTGCGCCTGTGTAGCGCGGAACACGGTGGTAGGCGAAGAAGAGGACGTTCGGTTGGTGGCAAGAGCTGGCTGCTGCGCATTCACTGCGGTATACCGTCAAGTCGACCGTTACGTCTGCTGCGAATAAACCCCTCGTAGACGTGACAGAGTGGTGGAGGTGCGGGGTACGACACGTCGACGTACCACGGAGCCACAGCTGTTCGGAGTTCGCTGGAGCCGTCGACAACAGTCGTCATGGCTCAGAGCGAAGGTGAGAAATCAACCGCCTCCACTTCGCGCCAATCTACACTGGCTACCCCTAGGCATCACTACATGGAACCCCGCCCGTTCGCGGGAATGGCAGGAGAAGATATGGACGCGTGGCTAACGCACTACAAAAGGGTGAGCCGGTACAACCACTGGAACTCTATCGATCAGCTGGAAAACGTCGCGCTGTTTCTCACGGACACTGCCCTGATGTGGTATGAAAACCACGAAGAGTCCTTGACAACATGAGCTCTTTTTGCTCAAGAACTCAAGAAGTGTTTTGGTGACTCCGACTCAAAAAAGAAAAGCGCGGAGCGGACTCTTGCTGGAACAGCCCAGACTCCTGGAGCAACCTGCACTGCTTATATAGAGGACGTTCTTAAGCTTTGCAAGATTGTAAACCCGCAGATGTCTGAAGAAGACAGGGTTGGACACTTATTGAAAGGCATAGCGGAAGACGTTTACAATTTTCTGATAGGCAGGGATGACCTCACCTCTGCCTCCGACGTCCAACATCACTGCCGCACGTTTGAAAAATTGAAGACTCGTCGCATCGTCCCGAAATTTGGTAGGCTGGCAAATGTAACAACGGTTGCCAGCGTCGACGTGAGCCCGCCCACCGACCTTGCCGCTACTATTCGGGCAATTGTGCGTGAAGAGCTGCAGCGACAAGGTGGTAGGATTGACGAAACCATTCCTCATCCACCTACCAATCCACCCTACTACACGGCGGCACTATCAGCTCCTTTGCCACCATCGGTATGTGTGGCAGACATCAGTGAAACTGGAAATCCGCGGCCACGTCGTGACTCATTCGCGGCCAACCAGCGATATGGCCAACGCCTTCGGCACTGCCCCGCCACACAGAAGTGGGCAGCCCCCACTCAGCAAGCTCGTCACCGACCCTTCACAGCTGAGCGGTCTCAGCATTGGTTCGGCGAGCGTCCTCTACCAGTCTGCTACAACTGTGGCTTCGAAGGACGCATTGCGAGGTATCGCAACTACCAGCACCCGCCAAGATACGACCGATCACCGATATTTAACCCTTCTGGCGTTACCCGAGCACCGACATTCCCGGGAAGCGCGTCTTACGAGATCCCAGGACCGATACGAAACCAATCTCCGGCCTCTGACCGCAGTGTGACACCACCACCTGCCCCTCGCGCCAACCAATCACCGTCTGCGCGGTTCCGCCACTCCTCGCCTCCTACGGAAAACTAGCCGGCGTGGCCGTTGGAGGTGAGGTCGCCGGACAGTCTTAGATTTCAACAGATATACCTCCGTTAGCTTCCATGCTTAGAAATAAGGTTCGAGTGCTTATCGATGGTGTACCAACGATGGCGTTGGTGGACACAGGTGAAACCGTGTCAGTGATGAGTTTAGTTTTCACCCGCCTTCTTGGACGAAAGGTTATGTTTCGTTGGGACCGTCCTGATACGTTTCGTCGATTGAGTGGAGAGGTGTTACAACCTGTTGCTGTCTGCACTGTGACTGGTAGTTTGGCGTGCCAAAACTTTGTCGCAGAGTTTGCTGTTCTCCCTCATACTACGCATGACGTCATTCTGGGACTCGATTTCTTGACGCTATGTGGTGCTACTGTATATTGCCGCACAGGACAAATTACAGTAGATCCTGATATCCCAGTTTCGTTTATGGAAAACTCGCCCTCTCAAGAAAGTGCTCTTTGCGTGTCTGTGGACACAACTGTGCCGCGGTTGTCTGCAAAATGTGTCCCTGTTGTCTGTTCACCTGCAAGCGAGAAAAAAATTGACGCAACTGTGGAGCCCATGCATCTCAGTTGCATAAAGAAGACAGTTTTAATACCCTACTGTACACTATCGATTGCGCAAGGGCATACTAGTTTATGGGTGATTAACTGCTCTCATGAACCTACAGTGCTGCTGAAGGGTCTGAAACTTGCAGAGCTTTGTGAACACCAAGTATTTTCGCTTGCCACCCTCACAGAAAGCAATGATTCCCCGGATAAGACCCGTTGCGATAATCTGCACGCCAGGGACACCACCATTATGGCTATGATTGATAAGTCCCTCAGCACCAAGAAACGTAATGAACTGGCGAGTATTCTGCGCAAACATGCCAGTATTTTTGATTTCGCTCAGCATGATTCACCGTCATTCCCTGCTTCTCGTATAAAGCACCGAATCGAATCGACATCTCACAGACCTCTCCGACAGAGACCATATCGTGTATCGCCTTCGGAACGCGCAGTGATCAATGAACAGGTTTGCGAGATGCTCAAGCAAAATGTAATTCAAGAATCATGTAGTCCATGGGCCGCTCCAGTAATTCTAGTGAAGAAGAAGGTTGGGACATGGCGATTTTGTGTTGACTACCACTGTCTCAACGCCATCACTAAAAAAGACGTATACCCACTCCCGCGGAGTGATGATGCTATCGACTGTCTATCATCGGCCTCTTACTTTTCGTCTGTGGATCAGAGGTCAGGCTACTGGCAGATTTCAATACACGAGGAAGACAAGGAGAAAACGGCATTTGTTACAACAGATAGACTATTTGAATTCAATGTGATGCCGTTCGGACTCTGCAACGCGCCCGCAACCTTTGGGCGATTTATGGACAATATTCTGCGTGGATTGAAGTGGGAAGTGCGTATGTGTTACTTGGACGACGTTGTAATTTTTGGGCGCACCTTGTGAGCGCAACACACGCCTTGGCCTCGTATTGGACTGCCTAAGCAAAGCACGCTTGGTGCTCAACTCAAAGAAATGTCGTTTTGGAGAGCGCCAAACACTCGTCCTTGGACACTTAGTAAACAAAGAAGGCATTCGACCGGATCCCGCCAAGACGGCCGCAGTGGAGGCATTTAAGCAGCCAAACTCGGTGAAAGAACTGCGCAGTTTTTTGGGGCTTTGTTCATACTTTCGCCGATTCATTCCTGGCTTTGCCAATATCGCATACCCACTCACGTGTCTGCTTCAGAAAGGTGCGCAGTTTGACTGGACCCCGGAATGTGAGTCTGCTTTTTCGGAGTTGAAGTTTCTTTTGACGTCCAATCCGATTTTCCGACACTTCAATCCTCTCGCTCCCACTGAGATTCACCCAGACGACTGCGGGATTGGTGTAGGTGCTGTCCTGGTTCAACGCTTGGATAATCGAGAACACGTCGTAGCGTATGCAAGTCGCTCGCTCAGCAAGTCCGAGCGTAACTACACTGTCACAGAGCAAGAATGCCTTGCAGTAGTCTTCGCAGTGCAGCGCTTCCGGTACTACTTGTACGGACGCCCCTTTACCGTCGTGACAGATCATCATTCTCTCTGCTGGTTGGTCAATCTGCGTGACCCATCTGGTCGGCTGGCGCGCTGGGCACTTCGTCTACAAGAATATGACTTCACGGTTTCCTATAAAAGCGGCCGACGTCACGCTGACGCAGATTGTCTTTCGCGACTACCGCTTCCAACGATGGAATCTGACGCGGACACCTTCGATACCTACATTGCATCACTCGACCAACCATTTCCCGATAACAAGACCTTTAAAGACGAGCAACAAAGGGACAGCACCATACAACAGCTTCTTGCTACCAAACCAAAATTGTCGCCTACGCGCTTCTGCATCCGAGACGGGCTAGTATACAAAAAGAGCTACACCAACACCAGCTCACCATATCTTCTGGTGGTTCCGAAGAGTCTTCGCGTTTATATCTTGCAGGCTATGCATGATGACCCAACATCCGGTCATCTAGGCACAGCAAAAACTCTTTGCCGTCTTCAAGAAAGATTCTACTGGCCCAAAATATCAAAATACGCCAGATGACAGAACAATACGTGTCTAGCTGTAACCAGTGTCAACGTCATAAGCGCCCAACAAGTGCTCCTTTAGGGAGATTACATCCGGTGCCGCCCCCTAGAACTCCATTCGAGCATGTCGGGATTGACCTCTTTGGACCCTTTCCCCAGTCTTCTGATGGCAATCGCTGGATAGTCGTTTGCACCGACCATTTAACACGGTACTGCGAGACAGCTGCCATACCATCGGCAACTGCAGCCGATGTGTCTTCCTTCATGCTACGTTTTGTAATTTTTTGACATGGACCTCCCAAAATCGTAATCAGCGACCGTAGCCGACAATTCACAGCAGACGTGATGGAAGAGATGCTTCGTTTCTGTGCTTCAAGGTTTCGGCACTCTCCACCATACCATCCCCAAACGAACGGTCTAACTGAACGAACGAACAGAACTCTTTCGATTATGCTGTCTATGTATGTTGCATCCAATCACAAGGACTGGGACAGTATTCTACTCTTTATCACATATGTATTCAACACCGCTCAGCATGAAACTACCGGCTACAGTCCTTTCTTTCTTATATATGCTCGACCACCTCGTCATACCCTGAATATCATCTTCCCGTGTTTGGACCACCATGATCCCTGCATATCCGACATCATCTGTCGGGCAGAAGAAGCTAGACGCCTTGCTTATTTGCGCACTCTTGCTTCACAAGACCCTTCGAAGGCACATTTTGACCGCCGGCGCCGACACGTGATGTACAATCGCGGCGACCTAGTCTTGCTGTGGACACCAACTAGAAAACGCGGTTTTAGCGAGAAACTGCTAGCGCACTATGCGGGACCTTATCTTGTTGTAGACCGTATCAGTGCTTTAGTTTACCGCATAGCGCGTCTCCATTCAAACGGCCGACGGCCTGCAAAAACTGAACGTGTCCATGTTGCACGTTTGAAGCACTTTATTCCTCGAGAGACTGTTTGACTCGCCCAGTGGGCTTCGTCTGCGCGGAGAGAAATGTTACCACATGTGTAATGTAGGTACGTGCACCTGTGTAGCGCGGAACATGGTGGTAGGCGAAGAAGAGGACGTTCGGTTGGTGGCAAGAGCTGGCTGCTGCGCATTCACTGCGGTATACCGTCGAGTCGACCGTTACGTTTGCTTCGAATAAACCCCTCGTAGACGTAACAATATATATATATATATATATATATTTATATATATATATATATATATATATATATATATATATATATATATATATATATTAAGAAATAAGACAGGCAAGTAGAAGAAAAAGAAGGAGAGAGAAACTTCGAGAGCCGGTTTAAGAAGTGCGAGGATGGGGCACAAGACGGCAAGAGCTGCAAGGTGTGAGAAAGTCGAGAGAGGCGAACCAGTCAGCGAGTGCTACGTTCGCCTTGGATGTTGCTGGTGGCACAACGAGTCAGTTCAAAATCCTTTAAGCCACCACTACAAATTATGCACCCCCTTTTCTCCTAACCAAACTACCCCCACCACCCCTCTCCTGGAGACCGCCTTTTACTTTGCCACCCCTTAGTGGGAGAGCGTGTAAGCAGGTGTGCAATTCTCTGAAAGGTTGAAGTGAGAGTCGCCAGGAGAAACAAAATGCCGAAGCTTTGAGTGTCGCGTGTGCGCGCGGTTTTCTGCGGCCTCATTCTGGCTATACATTGAATATGCGAGGGGAAAGCAATAACAAACAAAAGAAAGCAGAAACGCCGACAGATTGTGTGCGATACAAGCGAATTTAGTATACATGCGTAAAGAAAGTATCTTTTGAGTTTGACATGGAAGAGTGAAGCCTTGGAAGCTTGAAACAATGGCTTGGAAGTGAAGGCTTGAACAAAGGCATATGGATGGAAGCCTTTTTTTCAACGTCTTTTTGTAGTCTTCGTCTTTTTTCTGCGCGCTAATATGTACATTTTTTATACTGGCTCATGAAGGATAAACATGTGCTTGTATGTGCCTTCCATGCTTGACACATGGCTAAGCCCATGTCTTTCTTTGATATCAACCAACTAGCCCAGCATCAGTACATGGCCTCTCCGGCGAAATGGAGTCCTGTAGACGACATCACATTGCATTACTAAAATGCGTCTACAGAGTAAATGCGCTACTGTCACATTCACGTAAACGGGATAATAGCCTGCCAGCTTGATGTGACTGCCAGTAACTCACCTGCCAGTTTCAGCTGAGACTACTGACGGGCATGCATTCACTGAACAAGATGCTAGCACTCCGTTTCTATGGTGGTTGGGATTGTGGTGAATATCGTATTCCACTGAAAGGAAGTACACTTGGGAATCACAGGCGTGGCTTTAGATGTCATCTATGTAAAAGGGGCAATGCGCTATAAAACCACACTGGTGTGGATTTCGCCAGACGGCTGTGGATTTTGAGAGGCAAGTTCACTCTCGGCCTACTTTTAACGAGAAGAACGCTGGTCCTCCGTCATGTTGAGTTCGAGTGCACCATCCTAAACACGACAATGGTGGGGACAAAAAGCGAGAGCCTTTAAGTGTAGTTCTCGCACTCCATGTATGCCGCAGCGCGTCGCATTGCCTTTGATGTGGTAGGAAAAGTGAGCGCTATCGCTGCATTTCCTCAAATTGATGTAAACAGAGCGTCATCGCGACACTGTGTTATACGGGAACGAAGCTAATTGAATTTATAGGGAAGACAAGTGCTTCCGGAAAGTTTGTAGCCTGAGCAGTTCTTTTATGGGGAGACAAAAAAGAGCGTAATCATTCATGGTCTGCAAAAAAATTATACTGCAATGCCTGTAAATAAATTCATACTTCTAGCGGTCTACTTACAAGATGTTTGCCTCAATTCTTTCGCGACAGAAATAAAGTTTTATAGAATAGATCGGCTGAATTTACAGTATGTTGCAGTTTAGAGGGTGTTAGAAGTAACTGGCTAAATAGGCAAAATACAATCCACTTTGATTCGATGACTGCTGCCTAGCTCAATAAGACTATGACTGAAGAGTGGCCATAAGTAAAGGACGTAGTAATAAAGGACAGTGACTTAAGGAATCATATATACGTGTACAAAGAAGAATGTAACGTCGCATGATGCGCTTGTGGTGTGAAATTTGCGATAGAGCTTATCACTGAACTTCGCATTCTGGCTTTGATTGTCACGGAGCCTAGCTATCGAGGCCGCCTACGTGAGTGATTTGCAGCGTGAAAAGCAGTGCCTCGCAGACGACATCGCGAACTGTGCGAGGATTTCTAGAGAAGCAGAAAGAGATAGACAGAGGGCTGACGTGGAAAAAGAGAAAACATCTTCCGTTCAACACTTCGTTTCATCGAATCGTGACATTTTTGTGCCCCTTCGTCATCCTGTATAACGCGTTGGCACAAGTTCGGGTGGGGCATCCCCTCCCTCCGCCATTGCGCCTTTACTCCACTCTGTTCCCGTTTCGTACCCGGTGAGGTGTCCATTTCGATAGTTACATTAGTAGCGTGAGAGTAAGTGGTTGGAATGAGTGGCTCCTAACTTGAAAAACTCTACACAAAGAGTTAAGAGGGAAACTTGATTTCATTATGATGACCACTGGATGACTCAAGAACAATCTTTTATTTATTTGCTAAATACAACCACCGTCGACGAGAGGTCGTAAGCAGGACATTATGACAACTGCATGGAAGCCGTCATTGAATAAGGCAGGAATAGGTGAGAGTGAGGAAATATTTACACATGTACACCGAAGGAAATCTGATGGTTTGATTGCAATGCGAGTTACGTGAGAAAGTTGGGCAGCCAACCACACATTCCGGCACTGAGTGAGGTGGAGGGCAGCCTGGGCAGTGAGTAACGACTATCGACAGCCTGCTAACGAAAGTAAACTTAAGTGGTGTAAGGCGAAAAAGAAAAAAAAGCTTCTGGTGAAGGCCACCATTCTGCGAACCGTCACAGCACGCTTCCCTCGGTCTAGTTTGGCACATCGCCACAACCACTGTCCTCATATTGCTGACTTATTGGCGGCACCTGCTGTCGTTTTCGGCACTGCTGGCAAGATGGCGCCAGTGTAACTGCCCTTTCAAGGTATACTTATCGTTTTCTGTTCTATCACTCACTGCGTAATTCTTAATTCAAGCCTCCGCCTTTCTACTCTCCAGTTGTGTACAGGTTCCTGCTCCGCAGTGAATTACAGGTATAATGCATCTCTTTCACACGTTCCTCTTAAGACATGTTAGCAGAAAACTATTGATGATCTGAGGGCACTCACCGAGTGTGCTTTACCTCTACCATGTCCAATATATGCCTTCGTCAATTCAGCTACTTGTACACTGTCTACTGCTCATGTAAAGTTACCTACGGGACGTTTGTGGTATCATAAAACAATGAAAAAAAAATCCAGTCTTTTTCTTAAGTGAGCGTCAATGCTTAAATTCTTCATCTAAGTGCTGCAGACATCATTTCAACCGAGGCGATGGGTGGTTGCAGGCTTGCTGGTAACCTGGTGCCCTCGGTGCACCACGCGATTGGTGTGATTAACGGTGCTGCCGCCCATAGCCGCATGCTTGGCCCCATGTGGAGCAGTGGATGTTGCTTTCGTTGTAGCAACGCAAAGGTGTGTGCGCCCCTCCCCCCTGCACTTACACACACGCATCGTCGCACACATAAAATGATTTAATACGTTCTTGAGTGCACAAAAGCTAAGATTGAAGTTCCGGCTACAGCTACCACGTTTGTATGGTGCGAAAGAGGACATCAGTGCACTTAGATTTGATCGCACGTTACCGAATTGCCGAATATCAAAATCAATCAAACATCCTTCACTACGACATGTGTTATGTACATACAGTGGCCTTGACATGTAAAAGATAGACCGTTGCTTCATTTACTTAATCTCGTTCTTCAAGCGAAACGACAACCCGGACACTTAGGAGCTAAGATTGCTCGCAGAACAAGCAGTAAACGTTACGGTATTCCGAGTTACCCAGTTTGCTGAGGCATCAAAGCTAATAGACTGCTCACCCTGTCTCTATTTGTTCTGTCTCGGTAGAGCTGCGTAACCCGTGAAGTCTGGATGTGGCGACATCAATCAGGAGGTTTTTATAAACTCATTAGGCACGCCGAGCTTGCGCTCACGTGTTCCGTTATTTCGCTCCGTCTCTTATGTTTCCTCGTCATACCATGAGTGGGTGCCTGTGTGCGTGTATTCTGTCCACGTCGGCCTTTACAGGACTTTCGGCCAGCCAAAAGTGACGGAGAAGGTCATCGTGGTGTGATTATTCATTACACTGAGATCACGAAATAGACAAAAAGTAGCGGGTAAAGGTGGAGGGGGAGAAGGACAGGTTACATCTTTCTAAGCGCCGTGCTTGCGCTCGATTTTCAGCTGGCTGTGCTTCGCGAGGAGGGGACGTGCTGGGGACGGCCTGGGCGGTGTGACGTTCGCCGCCTGTCCAGACTGCCGCTGGCGTTAGGAAATTTGTCGCGCTCACCATTGCCCAAATCGCTAGGCCAACTAAATGTCTCATCACGGCAGAGATTTGACTGCGGGCTTTTTTATTCCTACAGTGATACGACGTTCCAGAGTTTCTACACGGACGAGTCTAAAGTACTAGGCAATTCAACGGCATCAGGTGCGCCATATTTAGGAAAAGACAGTGCTTGATTTGGTCATTTCTACAAGCTTACCAACTTAGCACTGACAGATTTGTTGTCAGAATGTCGAATCTTACATAAAAATAGTGCGTTCGCATTTTTGCCTTTACATTCATGATTGGTATTCCTGGTGTGTTATTCGAATTGTGGTTTGATGTGAAAATACGCCTTTGGTTATTTTATTTGATACTCATCCACTGGCTGGTATAGCTTTATGCACAAGTTTTATGCACAAGTGGTATAGTTTTTTGCATTGTGTACCGTAATCAGTGCAAAAAACTTTTGTTTGTTTTTCTTTTTGCATACTCACCGGCTTGAAATCAGAGGAGTTAGCTAACGGCAGGAGCGTTGCCTATTGCATTGTGTCAATATGTAAAGTGCTAAAGTAAGTCTTCAAAAACTGTGAAGTGTGTGATGCACGTAGCGAACTCCTTTGCTGTCCTGATTTATGAACTTTCCTTATAGTTACATGCACAGATACGCATGAACCTTAACAATACTACACTTTAGTAAGGAACTTCAACGTTTATTGCACGACATTTGTTCGAGTATACGACTGAAAAACTTGTTTAGTTAAGGTGAGGAGAAAAAGTACGCTGTCGATTTGTCAACCATGTATAAACTTAAAATATCAATGTTTACTGCTGGATGCCTTTTTATTGTAATGAATACTTTACCTGACGAGCGCCACAGCACGCTATGTTTATAGTAAGTAACCAGTAAGCTTTCGTTTTTTCTCATAATCTCATAGCCATAGAGGTAATGAGAAACTCTATTATAACAAGTGTTGTACCCCATCCGGCAAGTTGGATGTCTCCAACATTGAAATTAAGTGGGTTGCCTGGTCTGCTTCTGCGTCCTAGCTCGAACTTTTCATTAAAGGGGTCGAAATTGAAGTTTAAAAAAGCGTGCATTCGATTCACTCAGGCCTCTCCTAAACAAATGTCATATTGATAAAAATTAATCGAAATTAGTTGAAGTGACCAATTACTCCAGTGACTCCTGAAACTTCAAAAAAAATTATTCACGAAAAACACCGCCTACGAAAAACTGAACGTGAGACTTTCGTTTTTTCATTGTTGGTTTATTGTAAAAACATGCGAGTCAACTCATTCAGCTGAAGATTGGACCACTATGTTTTTGTTCCTTAAAACAACCTTTAGGGTGATAAACTGAAAAGCAAACGTCGAAAGTAAAAACACACAAAGGGTGTGTAACTTTTCGCACTAGGTCTGATATACCCTAAGTGCCAATGTTTTAGCTTCATACGGAGAAAGGCACAGTTTTATTTTAAATCGACCATGCCAGCTTTATTTGTACTTGACCGGTAAGCTTGAAGGTTTAAAACCTAATAAGGAAATATCTGGATTATGGCCGAAAGTATCACACAGTATTGCTAAATTACTTCTTTTCTCAACAACTCCTAGCTGACTAATTAACAGCGGCGGACATTCTGAACTTCACTAAAGTTCACAAAACTTCTTTCATATTTTCAACACTCCTATGTACGAATATTCTACGCAACTGCGGACGATATAGCCCTAATCGAAAAGTTTGTAACTCGGAGCAATGCATTATACATAGAACAGAAATAACACACGAATGAGGTTTTTAATTAAGGTAATGGGAGCTAATGATGCATGTATTAGGAGCATAACTCTCTTGCAGTCACAAAAAGCACAATTTATTGCGTGTCTTCTTCATTTCTCTATATCTACTTAGTTATTTGGGTGAAATCTTTTTCGTGAACGAGACTGACATGGCAGTAGTGACTCTTTTTTAAATGGGAGACTACTCAATAACAACCTACATTGAGAATTGAAGGAGATTGTAGAGTTGTGGGGCCTTTTATATTACGTCACTCATAAACAAAAAACTAGAAATGCGTGAACAAGCTGGATAATAAATGAAGAAAGCGTGCTTTGAAGTTTTCATGGTGATTTATTTTCATCAATTGTTGCATCTGCCCTCTAGCAAGAAAGAAGTGTGAGATTGATTGAGTGATTGACATGCGAGGTTCCACGTGACAAAACCACCATAGTGTTATGAAAGATGCCGTAGTGGAGGGCCCTTGAAATTTTCACCAACTGGCGTTATTTTACGCGTACAGAAATGTGAGCACACGGGCCAACATTTCCTCTCCATAGAAATTGTAGCCTCGGCAGCCGGCATTCAGTCCCGCGAACTGCAGAAGAAATCCAATGAAAAAAAAATATATAGACTAGCTACCTTGAATCCAACTCAGCCTTGACAAATAAGCAAATGGCGTACCTAATGCTCCTCTTCATTCACTTGTCTCGAGTCGCACGCACTTCATCCTGGCTAATATTTCTTTTCTATGCCATGCCGTAACAAGTGAGAGATAGAGAGAGAGGAAGATAGAAATTGAAAAAAAAAATAACAGCATACACAAGGAGTGAACCATGATCAGTGGGCGAAGCTCCGGGGAAACATCGCTAAACAGTGAATCTCTATGGCTTTCGAAAAAGCTGTCCCATAAAACGTGAGAAATGCGCGCGGTTTGCCCAGTTGGTGAATCATGGCGAAGAATTTCTTGCGGCAATCTTACGAGTATTGCACCGTGTTAACTACGTCCCGCACGAAGACCAAGTCTCGTTTGAGCACTTCGTCCATGAACTGGCGCTAGCCGCCGTCAAGTTGCTGCCGCGTGATCGAGCAGGTGGTGGGAGTCAGCACCGCAGCACTATCTGTAAGCACTCCGTATACTAGGGGTGGCTATGACGAAAAATGGCGGACAAGGCTACACTCTAGAGATATTTGCTCCTAAAAAAATTACCGCCAAAAGAGCAAAGTGAATGATGTTAGAAGAGCTTTCTCGGAGGTGAACGGGGCGTTTCTTGGCGTAACCACTTCTGTAGGAAAGCTTTTCAATGAGGCGGTGCATGATGTGTAGGTCCAAGGCAGCGTTGTCATGCACCTTTCGCGGCCGACACTGCACAGCGTTGGCTACGTCTATTGGTGTGATAAGCACCGGCTGCAGGTTATCGCCGGCCTACAGGCTGCTGCCGTGAGTGAAATTCCTCAGCCGGAAGTTGACCGCGTCTGCCTGCAATTCGCATGCCTTTGCCGACCTCAGTGCCCCGGCCCCCGAGGCACCTCGAAGGTGCCAGATGCCACAACGGCTACCTTGTTGCATGCCTCCGAGTCGAACACAGATATCTTTCTTCCACTGTTCTCCCGATCGCAGAGCTTTATCAAGCTCTTATAGACCGTGACACTTTGCCCGTCTGGCCAGCAGTGATCAGCATTGCCGTCAATGTCTCATGTAGCACAAGTTATTGCCCCTACCTTACTACGGCTGAACTTGCGGGACGTGGCTACTATGACTGACACGCCTGAGGACGACGTGCCTGGTACGCCTCCGGCAAAACTGGCCAGAAACACCATGCCCGCCATACAGGCTGCCATCAAACCATGTCGACCTGTGCCCGAGCCGTTGCGTCTTGACTACGGAAGGTGCTTCTTCCAAGTGCAGGTGCACCGACAGGCCTTCCTCCAGAGTGTACGTTTGCTGAATTTGATCAGATTCCTACTGCCAAGTTTTGACAGAGCGCATGAACCTGCAGGCATGTACTCGGAATGCCTGCATGTCCTTCGACAAGTCAGAAGCTTCTTGCACTTCGACCCAACGCGCTGGCTGCCCACTTGCCACGCAGCTCATGACGCCCACTGGACGTTGTGTGGATGTTCAAGACCAACGTTTCCACACCCATCAACTCAAACACACCAGCCAGAACGCCAACCGCAACAAAACGCTGAAGTCTGTTGCGCCAACACCGGCGTCCAATCGAGCACGATCTATTTAAGTGCAGTCTGTCGACCACCGTGTCAGCAACGTGCACGCAGTGGGAAACTCCAGCGCGAATCTTACTCGTCAACGCTTTGTCCGCGCATCTACTGAGAAGCATCGCAGATTTCGCTCACATCACCCGCACAGGCTCTTCAGTGCCTTCCTGCAGCTTCACGTGCGGGCAGCTTCGCTAGTCACGACTACGCATGACACGAAGTGCGCTCTCGAGTGATCATACCAAGTTATCGTGGGACCAGCTTAACTGCGGCCGCAGGGCACTGGAGTCTACGTCTTCAACCGCAGTGGTTCTCCCAGTGTCGCCCACAAGAACACTCGTAGAGAGACCATGCACCTTTTCATGTCGATGAGCTCGACGTTCCAATGGCCCTTTGGTCTCACGTTGCCAGCCTTCTTGTAAATACGTCCTCATTGTCTCAAATATGAAGGATTCCTTTGCGCACTGGAGGCAGTTTCAGTGTCTATCCGCGTATTTATATGTCTATCAATCTAGGGCCTAAGTCAAGGTGTTCTCATAATGACACACTTCACTTCACGTGAACAAAAAGTAGTACTGGAGGGTAAGATGGCTTTACAATTACGACTAGCTCGCCATGACAAAAATAATGTCACACTCCCGTCATTTACCTCCTCCCTTTCTGCAACATACAGGCACATAACCGCAAGTGGTTATGAGCAACTGGCTCGTGGGTAGGTGCAAGAAGCGACTCACATTTCTTATCTGCCTAGGAACGGCGAGAAAACAGACAAGTAATTTGAACGCACCATTGTTCAGAAAAAAGCTGAGGTCGGCAGCACTAGCCCAATGAATGCCAATAACAAATTACAGGGTCCCAGCAGGAATTTAACCCGAACGTTGTGCATGGAAGTCAAGTATTATACCACTGAGCTACGCTAGGTCTCGGAAATACTTTTAAAGAAATCAGTTTGTTCGTAAAATTTGAATTCTGGTTGAAGCTCTGCCTATTATTTTATGAATCTTACACACGTACTCCTATGATGCAGCCGTCACGTCGAGTTAACGTCAATTATAGTTAAGTGCTATATGCTTAATTTTATGCATGCAAGTGTCCAGGACTACCATTTCCGCAAGCGCAAAAGCTACCAGCTTACCGCTTACCGCTTCTGGTGTTGCTAATATCAATCTTGCGGTTGGCGTCGTGACGCAACTGTATAGAACTGGTTATATAAAACATACGAGGTTTTTAACGTTTGTCTGTGCGTGCATCTTCACAATACTTTAGCGCCACTTCATGAAGTTTCGCACGCTAAAAAATTGCAACACAGTCACCTTTCATGTGCACGCTTCGGATAACATCAATTTCCAAGGTGCGGAAAGGGGGCGGTGAGTAATATGTAGGGTAATGTTCATCGATAATAATAATAATAATAATAATAATAATAATAATAATAATAATAATAATAATAATAATAATAATAATTTAATAACATGATTATCATCATCATGACTTCCTAGTAACAGTACTGCGTCTTTCGCGCAGCTCATGCTGACAGCTCGAGGCGCGTGCTCAAAACAATGAGTTCTCGGGCCTGGAGGTTCGGACGCAGGCAGCCACCGCCGCTTGCTTTTAGCTTTGTGAAATAAAGTGGTGTGACTTACGCTTCACGCCACTCTGCTTCTGGCTAACCGTGCTACATTGTCACCGAGATCTGTCTCATGGTCGAAACAATTTCAAGTGAATCAGGGCGATTTAGATCTTGAATCACTAAATTATGCTCGTTAATCTTTTGAAGACGATAGACTCTCTTGGGGCCCTTCGATGAAAAAATTTTGATCTGTCTTTCTGTATGTCCGTCTGTGCATTTATCTGTTTCTGCACTTCTAACAGCACCATGTACTTTGAAATGGTCGAGCACATTCGCAGCGCCCAACAATATTTCTCAAGATTTAACGTTCATACTTGTGCAGTTCTCAATTAAAAAGCAATTATTGCGCATGTCTGGGGCACCATAACAACGCGTATATATTCTGCATGTGCGTCTTTTACTAGAAAAGGCATACAGAAGTAATTTAAAGGACCGTAGCGCTTATCAAGCTGCGCTGACCATGCGACGCTTGCACGAAAAGACGAGTGTTTCTAACGCTTTGCTAAGACGAGATGGGGGTGCCACAGACCCGTCGTGTTGCGTTCTACATTTTATCACCTCTGAGACGGGCGCGCACACCCGTCTCAGTACCACGCGCTTCGTTTTCTAAGAAAACTGCCAGGTGGCGCTCGTGTCTCACGTGTGACGTAACTTAATGCGCTCGTTCACCTCCGCTGCACGTTCTAGGCACTCTAACGCAACACCTACAGAATAATATTGACAGATTTTCTTGCGCAGAACATCAAATAAATTTTTTTCACTCTCTCCACACAGAAAACTATCATTTTTCGACCGCAAATGCTGATTACCATGCAGATACGGGGCAAATTTTATTCTGATTTTTGATTATTTTGGTGTATAAATCCTGTGTGTTTATTGTCATCTTTAATATATTAGTATCTGGCAATGCCCCAGAGTGGGTGTGAGCCATACTACTTGAGGTCATCAACATCAACATCATCAATACCGACCTTCTGAGTGTGCTGCTGCGTCTCCCACTTACGCCCGTTTGCGTCAACTGTCATCGCCATAACGAGAAGCCGCTGTTTCAGGGCGACACCTCATCGATCTGCCAAAGCCCACTATTTTGTAAGTGATAGCAATTCAACTATACCTAAAGTGATAGTGTAACGATTCTTGTTTGTGCTCCTATTGCACGCAGCACCATCCCTCGCTGTGCTGTACTGATAACGATGCTCCAATGCTGACACTGTGGTCAAAGGGTCGACCCCTCGTCTTGGCGGCAGAATTTCTACGATGGTGTAATCGTTGTGCTCGTCTTTTTAGATTACGGAAACATTAAAACATTACGGAAACATTACAGCATTACGGAAAACCAAATAGACGTAAGTTCCTAAACCATACAGTAAGGCACCTTTACAATTATTATTAATGGGTGCAGCAGAGGTTGAGAATGACGGCACAGTTAACCGAGTATGAGAACAACCGTTTAGGTGAGGAACGGCACAGTCATTTTCGCAATCAACTTTGGAAAATCCGCTAAAAAATCACGTTTTCCATTATTGGTGCGAAAGTTATGGCAATAGCATTGTAGAATTTGTTATGGAGGAATCGGAATCTTTCCGAATAAACTACGCCATTTAGCAATATAGTACTTGAAGATCTAACAGACATGAAAAAGCGTGCATTACTTGAAATAAATAAATAAAATGTACAATTTACGTTTTTATTTGTCTTTCAAATTCCTTATAAGCACATTTTCATCTATTTTTATTACTTGAATTATATGATGAGAGAAATGAATAGTGTTGCTATAAAAGGCCACTTTATATCACATTTTTTTACAGTTAATTGCTATAGCATATAGCACTTGACGTAGCAAAATACCGAACTGCTTATGTGAATTGCTTATGTCGTCAATATTAGATAACATAGTTTTGGAAGCGGACGTCAAAGACTGAAATATTTCTGAACAATCGAAAACACTTCGTCAAATACGACATGCGCTTGAGAATACAAAAGTGCATAGCAAGAAATGTTGTGGCCAAATTAATCGCTTATTTTAAATTCTCGTGAAGTTACTGTATACCTTTGCCTCAGCAGCCTGGTGAAATGAAAAGAATTGTGCTGCTCGGAACGTGTGGTTCTAAAAGCAGCAGTTAAACCTCAAAAATGCGAAGAAACAGTGATGTATGACCCCATTTACAGTTGATAAAAACATACACACATTGACATCCTTCGCTGGTACACATTAAGACCATATAACGTACATTAAAGTGATTGTAATGAAAAACGGTGCGGCTTTTTAGTAAACCAGAAGAAGATAAGCTGTGATTTCGAAAGCAGTAAGAATTTTATTTTACTTCGTTTTCAGTGCATTCTCTAGCTGTATTCGTATACGCATTCATACATGCCCGTCAACCACTGGATTGTTCATAATCAGGGTGAATATTTCGACAGGAAGGGTACAGTCAAGGAAGCAATCCTTCCAGTTGTCACAGATGCTCAGATTAGTTTTGAGTGATTCACACATATAATAAACTAAAGATCGCGCGACATTTTATCAAATTGATCATCACAGAAAGCATGACTCATGCCTGGTGTACCTCGCTCATCACAGGAAAATTTGGCGCTCAATTCGGTGATAAAATTAAATAGTGACAAAAACGGCGTGTTTTTTATATTTATTGTATACAAAAATGACGCATGCCCAAAAAAAAACTAACACAGAGAAGCAGATAACATCGAATGCGCATGTCCGCGTCGTGTGAGAGAAATTGTTTTATCGGTGAGTCCATCTATTGACTGCGCGAACCTCCTATTGATGCGATCGCGTGACAGCACAAAGATCATGACAGCACTACACTCCAAACTTGGATTCATGATCATATGTGGGGTTTCACGTCTTAAAACCACTGTAACGTTATGACACACAGCGTTGCGGAAGGGTCCGGAAATTTTGAGCACAAGGGGTGCTTTAACATGGACTCAAATCTGAGCACACGGGCCTACAGCGCTTTCGCCTCTATCAAGAATGCAGCCGCCGCAGCCGGAATTAAATCCCGTAGCCTGCGCGTCAGCAGCCGAGAACCTTAGCCACTATACCACCATAGCGGGGCTTCAGACATCATTTACAAAAGTCGTGCGTGTTACCTATCGTTCTAGCGTACTTTAGGCTGTTTCATTATATCACTTCTCTTATTTGGCTTAATTTTCTTCAAATATGCGAACCAACATTTGGGCAAGCTTGACTGCAAAGCACGGACTCTGACCATTCTTTATGCAATTTAGGAAGGTCAATGTTCTATTGCTGGAAATCGATCATGAATGAAAGTGCATTTATTGCTAAATGGCGAATTGCTACTGTCTAGATCCATCGCATTTCGGCTATTCATTGTATTGAAATGGCAAACCTAAATGACCGAAAGTGAATTTTGTCTAGGTCTGTAGCACTTACGAACACTACACGTCGTAATAGGCCGGGATACAAAATCAATCATCCTTTTACCTTGCAGTTAAAATGAGTCATCCTGGAATCATTGAAGATGATGCCCCGAGACATCTTGAGCTATATTCGACATCTTCAAAACCAGCCTGTTTAGCCGACGAAGTGAGGGGCCCGTTTTCTGGCACCTCCCTGCCCTACAAGTTGCCCTGCACAGCTGACGAGCACCGAAGTTGCCAGATCGTGCCACATCTCTCCACGTGGAATGAATTCCTCTTCCAAGTTCGTATGGAAATACGGGTGGTCGTCGGAGCACGGCGTCAACTCTCCGTATTAAGTTTTGATTGTCCCGAACTCCCATACGATGGCGATGCGCACTTGCACCAAATAGCGAATGCTTTTGCACTGGCTTCTGTGCACGCATCACTGTGTAAAGTCCTTCTGTGCCAGCCCTACCAGGTTTAAAACCTATCAATCGCTTTTCCGGGACGCCCTCCTCAAGTCGTCTTCAATTGAAATTCTTAAGCTTAATTTGACCAGGTTTGACGTGTGCGAGAATGTCTGCAATATTGTAGCTGCTGCTGCACACTGCGTGAAGGAGCTCGAGCTGCACTCTGATGGGCTGGGCACGGCGGGAGTTGTTTCTGCACTGTCGACGGTTCTGAAGACCACGAATACATTGGTAATACTCAAGATTCCTGATGTCATCATGACAAGGATGGACGCAGATGATTTTTTCAGATCCCTCGCCGAAAACAAGACTTTGAGAGAACTCTCTGTGAACGAATCGGCCTTCACTGAAGCGTCTGTCGCAAGCCGCACTTTGTTCGCGAATCTCCTCGAGCGTGAAGACACGTTGAGAGCTCTCGCTATAAGCAAGGGTAGCGAAGTCTGGTACCGATACTCCTTCATGCCAACAGCGCTTCCCACGAGGTGGATACTGCAAAGCCTCCTGGCCAACAGAACTGTCACGTCTCTCAACCTGGCCTATGTAGTGATCGATGGGGAGAGTGCCCGACTTTTGAGCGCCTTATTCAAAGAAAGTAAAGTTCTGCGCAAATTTTGTTTCGCTTCAAGCACCACGGACTTGCGTGTTCAACCAAGGCTCACGTATGATTGCTGGATTGAGACTCTTGCCGAGAACGATTCGCTACAGGAACTCACTCTTCCGTTCGGCATTTGGGAAGTAGGAAGTTGGAAGAGATTTTTTGACAACATGTCGATGAAAAGGAATCTCACCTCGGTAAATATAAGTGTTGACATGCTCGACTATCCTTGTCTGCCAGAAATATGCGAGTGTGTCAGAGTAAGTGGCATTTACGATAGAGTTTCAGTCAGCACTTACTATTCAAGTGAAAGTTTCGACCTGCTCGAATCAAAGGTGTTCTCAAACATCAGCTTTGTTTCATTCGGCGATTTCACAAGTGTTGTGCGTCTGCTGCGCCAGATGCCCTTGTACCCTCACATCACATCTGTAAGACTGGATATCTGGACGGGTGACATAACTCTTTCTTTGGTCTTCGCTGATTACATGAAATCGTCATCAACCCTGAAGAATTTGCGTTTGTGGTTAGGTTCGGATGGCTCTTTGGAGGACGCGAATGGCTGGCGCACAGCTATTCTCGCCTCACTCTTTCACTGCAAGAGCATTAGAGAGCCTGATGTCACATCGATGCGCCTGGAGCAGCAAGACGTCTACCTGCTGGCCGACTTGGTAACGTTAAGCCGAAGCATCGAGACGGCGCACTTTGGTATTTTCACCCTTGCCGAATCAGGCGCCTTAGTTCGCCGCTTGTCGCTGTGCATAGATATGAACTATACCCTCCGCCGCGTTTCTCTCGAGTCTCCTGTTGACAGAGAAGCCGTAAAGCACTTCTTCATAGTATGGGACGTGGCACGGCGCAACTCCGACTTGCTGGCTCTAGCTGCTCAGTTCGTGACTGGCACTCGACGAGAAAGGTAAAAGCTTACCGAAAACATAGTTGTGCGGTTTCGGTCCTACTTCTTTATTGTATGCAATATTATTATCAGGAAATATTTTTGCAACTTCGTTCAATGGTAATAGGTTGATAAAAATCGAAGAGATTCACCATGACCGAAGGTATGCGAAGAGAGAGGAACGTGAACTAACTTTGATACCAATCCAATATTATTCTATGGAAAACACCAATAGGAGAAGCTGTGCGTGAATTTTATGCGTGCCCATTCTGTCCTGGTATTTTGTGCCAATTACCTTGGGTTTTTATTGCCTTGTTTGATATCTTGCGTCTCAGTGTGCACCACCTACGTCTTTTTTGTAATACATTTCCTTTTTTGCTGTAATTCTCCTCTTTTATCGTGTTGTGAAAATTCGAGGAAACTATTGCGTGAGCTATTAACACGGGGAAGGGGAGTGAAAACTTGAACTCAATTGGTCACCAGATGCATCTAGTTGTGATTTTGTGCTACAATATTTGAGTTAGTATTAGATACCCCAAGTATTACGGTGTCAACAAAAACTGGAATTTTGTTATACCGCTTTAAAAACGCACTAAACACTAACAATGGCTTCGAAGTGAAAGTATCAAACGCTATAATTTAGAAATTAATATTTTTGAATTGTGTGTCACGTTTTATTACGGTAGAAGCCTTACCTCACCAGGAATAAAAAGGAAAATCGAAAGGAGCTGAAACCTGGCTATATTTAACACGCTAACCAAATTAGGAGTTAATTCGTTGACTTACGCGGGGGTTTTAGGAGCTTTCTATTGGTCTTATTGATGTCTGCGTTGTATTTGTGTCGGTTTCACCGGCAAACATACTATTTATGCTTGACGGTGAAAGGTACACATTGTATAAAACGTATGATTTTCCAATGTTTTAGTGAAAAGAACGTTGGTTGGGGGATGCGTAAGCGACCGTCAATTGTGCCTCGATGAATTGGTTGTTCTCATGAATATGCAAGCGCAGAAAGAGAGAGATATGATGGAGCAGTCTTTCCGTAAGCCATTCCTGAATGACAACACCCCTGTCGTCAATTGTTTTTTCACATCTCCGCATGTAAGCATGATGCAGAATTAACATTTATTACTCTTTTATGAGTGAAGCACCTTAAAGCGTGGGCTGAGCGTCCCATCTAATCATGTGTAGCCACCTCTCGCCGTAGAGGGTGGTGCTTATACATTTAACGGAATGCATACACGCTGAAAAATGCAAAGGTGCGATACTAGAGGCCGTTACGCTAGTATGATAAATGATAAAAATTGCATCATATTCAAGGAGTGAATGATGATGAGTAGGGCAAAGCGTCCAGATCGTCCGCGCTTCCAATCGTTCGTTCGTCCTTGCATGCGTCGATCCACTCCTCCTCTCGTGTGTCCAACCGTGCGTCTGTCTGTGCGTCAATCCATTCAATTGTGCATCCGCCAGTCCATTCGTGCATCCGTCCATGCGTCCGTGTCTGCGCTCGTTCATGCATCCATCCATCCGTCCATCCGTGCGCGCGTCCGCCCGTCCGCTCGTGCGTCCATTTGTCCATCCTCTCGTGCGCGCATCTGTGCGTCCATCCCTGCGTTCGTCTACGCATCCATCCGTGTGCCCGTAACTGCATTCGTCCATGCGTTCGCGCATCCATTCATTCATACGCGCTTCTGTTCATTCGTGCATCCGTCCATGCGTCCATCCGCCCCTCCATCCTCTCGTGTGTCCAACCGTGCGTCTATCCGTCTGTCCCTGCGTTGTCCATGCGTCCGTTCACCCGTCCGTTCATCCGTCCGTCCGTGCGTCTAACCGACAGGCAGACAGGCGACGGACGGACGCGGCCAGCAGATGATTCATGGTTTGCCAAAACGTATGATACGCGCAACGAAGCGGCGGCTAGCGCTCGAAGACGGAACCCCGAGGTGCGAGGGTGCGAGAAAATACTAATGACGTCACATAAAGACGTTGGCGATCGCGTGTTCGTTGGCGGCGCCGTACGCTAGGGGGAGGCGGTGTAGTAAAATAAAAACCCTTTTGGTGCGCCCGGGTTCAGAAAGTAGGCTGATGAACAGGGCTCCAGTGCGGCGTGCGACAGAACCCCGATGTGTGACAGAACCCTGATGTGTGAGCGCGCGAAGCAGAAGCGTGCCGCGAAGATACGCGGCGGCACCGACAAGATCCCGGCGCACGAAAACGGGAGGCCAAAGCGGCATGGCAGCGGCGTGCGTAACCAGCTTCGCCCCACTATCCATCATTCAACCCGTGGACATGCTGTGATTTTTTTGACAAACGGGAGCCTAATAATTTTTATTGGCTATGAATCCCCGCTGTGGCAACTACGTACAAGTTGGTTTTGCAATTCTTCATTCAGCCCGCGGATATGCTGTCATTTTTTTCATTCGACAAACGGAAGCCTGAAAATGTTTTACTGCCTATAAATCCATATGGTGGCAACTGCGTATAGTTAGGTTTCGAAATTCTTCAATCAATGGTCAGAACTGTTCATCCTACTTGTGTCTAACAGAATATGCATGCTGTAAAAAATGTGCAAAATGAATTCATTCTAGATGGGGCATGCTCATTTACAAAAGTTCAGCAGTTTATTAACTTTGATGAAGAAAGTGTCGGGACTGTGAAATGATTAAGACTCATTGCTTTTGATAAGTGTTGAGCACTTCAAGCCACCATGCTCCCTTCAATGTACCGCAATAGTTATTGTGAATACATTGCCGAATAATGATAGCCTGTTTACAAATTTCTGCCCTGTCTGAATCTATGTTTCGCATGTTCAAACATCGCGTTAAGAATACACGCGTAGCGGCGTTGTTTAAATCTGCTTCAACAAGTGTATACCAGCCACAATTATGTCCGTCCTGACCTGCAGTATGTGTGCTCGAGCCCTGGAACGCATGTGCGGTCATCCCGCGCTGCCCGAACTGCTTTCCGAATTGACATCCGTGAGCACAGCGGAGGTGGCTGCAATGGTACAAAGCTGTCTCAGAAGCATCGAGGGCATGCAGGAATTCATGCGCCTCGCAGGCGTCGTCAACGAGGGAGTCGCATGCAGCGCCCGTGAGGACGGATGCATGCAGCTGGCTGACCTGAATGAGTACTGCTGGAGTCACATAAGGCGGTACATAAAGCTGTACACATCATCCATGACGACATCACGCCGCCGTAGGCACATAAGCAAGAAGACTAAAGGCCGAACCACAGAAGCTTAGTGCTAATCTGGCTCATTAGTGCACATTCTTACAGAAACTATAGCCACGCTACTGTGTTTGTGAAAATATTAAAATATATATATTGACAAATCAATAGGGAATACACTGCCAGAAACAAATTGCGTCTCATGCACGGGACATTTCTTGAAAGCGTGATCTACGCAGGCTTCACACAGTTTTTGTAAAAAAAATCTTCCACTTTGAAATGCAGTTATCCTTCACTTCTAAGAGATCGCTACCTCAGCAAAGCTTCGAGTCTGTAGTGTTGAATGATTTTGTTGTGTTGTTGTTGTTGTCATCGTCGTTGTTATTGTTATTGTTATTGTTGTCATTGTCGTCGTCGTCGTTGTTGTTGTTTTCAATCAATGACTATACGTTTTCAAATTTACACAAAAAATTTAGCCTACTGACATTTTAACACTCGATGTTCTTTATGCGAGGTCGTATGCTGTAACTAGGGAAAAATGTTTTAACTTCTCACAGATTGTGATCAATCGTCGTCTCTATATGAGTTAGCCTTCCTAGTGAAGGCCATGTACTATACCTAAATAATTAGATTGTGTATCGCAATATCCCGAAAAGCAACGCGCCTTTTCGTTCGCATCCACTTTTGAGCGCTGTTCAAGATTGGAGTTCTTTGAGTGTGGCGGGAAATAGCAACATTTTTGTAGTTTCCTTCGATGGGTGTTATTTTTTTTACATAATTTCAAAAGGTGAATTAGCGCGGCACTGTTTTGATGAAGACGGGACAGGGAGAACAATATTTTTGTGTGGAATTCTTGTCCCGTCCTGGTTCATTAGTACCGCGTTACACTTTATGATAATCATTCCCACAAGATCAACAGACCACTAATGTGTCATTGATAGCTCAACCTATTTATAGTTTGCTTATCATTCTGGTATTAAATTTTTTCAAATATTTATCCTCTCTTGACATGCCCAACTACGCTCAATGAAGGATAGTGAATTGAAACTACAGTTTCCGAGTATTATTGTTTTATAATACAATAAAAAGAAAAGTTGTCCTCGGTGCTTTTTTGGTATGGCTTTCACATATTGTTATTTCACATATATTGCTTTAAGTATTTGGTAGTATTGTGCTCATTCATTAAACGTAGACGTGGTGGATTTTAGACAAAGATACCTACACTTTTCGATTACACGATATTTGTTGACGACGTATTGGTGCGCGGATGCGCTCGTTAGTGATTTTGATGCGCTGAAACCTTTCAGCATCACACCTTAGGAGATATGTGTGATTGAAGCTCACACTGCTTCAAAAAAACAGTTCTCTATGATTGATAGCTGCCGTCGCTACCACTCTTTCTGACCAATAGTGAAAGCAGCGATACTAGGCAGGAATAGTGACACGCATTGTGTAGAACTTGTCTTAGCGCAAAACAATGAAGAAAGAAAAATGACAGCGTATCTATGAAGTGAATGATGATGAGTGGGGCGAAGCGTCCGTTCGTTCATCCATCCATGTGTCCGTCCGTCTGTGCATGCGTCCATGTGTTTGATTACGTTCGAGAATTCAGACGCGACGTAGGTAACACCGATGAGACGCAATCCAAGGAAGATGAGCGCAAGCGTCTTCAACGCGCCCGCAGCTCTTCTTCTTTCATGCCCCACCAACGATCCGCCACTCATGGCGACTATCCAGGAGACTCAGAGAGGCACTCGTTCTCCACGTACCCATGCACTCAGCGTATATGCATTCATTATATCGTACAAGGAGTGTCATCTATAACCGGTTGTAGAAAACGAGGGTAGGTAAAAACTACTGAAGACATTCGGGAGATCCAACGTATCTTGGAAATCGATGATATGAGAAGTATGTGCATACAAGCTGGCTGTGTTGCAATTTTTTTAGTGAAACGTTACGAAGTTGTGCCAAAGATGTGTACAAATGCATGCACTGACATGCGTTAAACGACAGCATATGTTTATAGCACCAGTTCTTAAGAGTTGCGTAATGAGGCCAACAGCGACATGGGTAACAGCAACCCCAGAAGCTGCAACCTGATATGAAGTGCTGTTGCTCACTAGGATCATATACCCGAAACATATATATAAGTAAACTTAAGCGGATGACACCTCACTATAACTGTTGTTAACACAATGAGAGAAATGAGAGAACTGTACCGTAGGAGTACATAAGTAATAAATATGAAAGTGAAACCCCCACCCCCCCTTGGCGTTCGACGAACATTAGGGTCTATTTATAGGTAGGTCTGAGAACCGGCGTGGCTTTGTGGTAGAATACATATTTGCCACGCTGTAGGCTATGGTTTGATTTCTGGTGATGCAGCGACATATTTTTTTTTTGTATTCGTTCGCTCAACAATGCTGATGTACGCTTTTCTTTACCAATAGAGTGCTAAAATTACCCGTGTGCATTCTCGCCATTTCTGGGAGGCAAACTGTTGAACACCTGTGGCACATACCCGCCTCCGGCTATGTGCCACTGTTAATTGTAAAGTGTTCAACCCCGTACGCAAAAGGATTGTGGCATTATTCTTGTGTCATAACCAGCGAGTCGTATTTGTGAAACCACTTTGCCCTCCTATACAAATTTTGATTTACCCCAAGTTAAGGGGCTGCTCATGAGAGCACCGACACGTAAGCTGCTAGATAGATAGATATACAGATAGATAGATATGGCTATATACTCTGAATGTGCGTACAGTACGCGAAAAAATGCTTCGCATTTCAAAACCGCAAGGCCTCTGCAAAACGCGCTGCGCAATCACAGGGAAAGCTTAGAGCTTCCCTGTGAGCTTTTTCTAGAGCTTTTTTACAGCGAAAGCTGTTATGAGTTCACAACAGTTGTCTGCTGCCGCCACCAGTGCTCGTAACCACCTCGTACGATATAAGAAAAAAGAGCCGAGTTTCAAGGACACAGTGAGGCTCGAACCCAGGTCCGCTGCATGCCAGCTCAGTATTTTACCACTCAGCCATGCCGGTGCTTAAGACGTGCTCGTAAACTTGCCTACAGCAGGCTTGATGTCGGAACAGGAATAGTGGTTATATCAGTAACAAAATGTTTTTGAACAGCAAAAGAACAACCAGGTGTCACACAATGCGAGTATCGTAACGAGTGGGTCGTCCAATGCTTGAACCCATTACAAAAGCTTTGGTTTTTTTTTCAGCGAATAACTGCGGTGCATATCCCGTTTTAGGCATGGTTCCTCATCGTCGCCAGCTACTGCCTGAATAATTGGCTCAAAATTCTTTGCAATAGTTTAGCAGACACCACGCTTCATAGGTTAATGACGAAGAAGGCATAGTGAATGCCAGCCTGCTGCCCTAAAACTTGTATGATTCTTGCCGTAGTGGGCCTCAAGCAAGTATCCTTGCAGCAGTTACGCAATGAGTGTTTATAAAAGGATCCGAAATGCCACTCTTCTAACTTTCGCTGTGACTGTGCTGCGCCTTCCGCGCAGGCCTGGTATTTTTGTGAACTGTTTGACAACGTACGCGATGGGCTTTTGAAATTATTCATGTCATGACCAGCCACCCTTTTTCTTAAACCATTTTGGCCTCGCATACTAGTTTCGGTTTACCCCAAGTTAAGAGGCTGATCATGAGAGCAACGCGACGTAAGCGGATAGATAGATAGATAGATAGATAGATAGATAGTTAGATAGATAAATAGACAGAGAGATAGATAATTAGATAGATATATAGATTAATATATAGATAGATAGATAGACAATTAGATAGATAGATAGACAGATAGACAGATAGATAGATAGATAGATGGATAGATAGATAGATAGATAGATAGATAGATAGATAGATAGATAGATAGATAGATAGATAGATGCCCAATGTTCTTATGGTAAGCAAGGAAATGCTACGCATTTAGAAACCGCAAGGCTTGTGCAGAACGCGCAGCAAAGTCACAGAGAAAGCTCAAAGAGCGTTTATTCTAGACGCCTTTTACACATTTCTGGGGCGTCTGCTGCGAGCTCAATGGAATAGTAACTAATAGGCAATGAATTATATGAAGCGTTCACTATGGGAGTATTCTCAATCCTACGGAGAAGCGTTGTACCCGCTATACAGTTGTAAGGCATTACCTGCACCTTGTTCATTCTGTCGGTGATGACGGTCCCAGGTTTTTGTTTTTCGAATTGAAGCAATCAACGACTTATTGGTAATGCAATTTGCATTGCGTGCCGCTCTGTTCTTGCTTCATTGATTGATGTTGATATGTGGGATATACTGCCCGAAAACCATCAAATTATTATGAGAGATTCCGTAGTGGAGGGTGCGGAAATATAGACAACCTGAGATTATTTTATGTGCCCCCAAATCTGTTCCAATGGGCCTACCTGATTTCTCTTGCAACCAAAATGCAACCGCCGCAGCCGCGATTCAATCCCGTGACCTGCGGGTTAGCAGCCGAGTGCCTTAGCCACTAAACCACCACGGAGGGGCTTGCTTGACTGTTCTAGAATGCTTCTTTAACATGTTAGGGCTAATTTTACCTGACTTAACCCTACATAGGGTCAGTTGGCAATGGAGCTCAAAGCGCCGGCGCAGCTCATTGTTAAAACAACAGGCTGCCACGGAGGAGACCCAGGGTAATACCCCATTTTATTTTGGAGGTTTTTCTCTCTAAATAATTTTACAGCGACAGCTCTTATGACATTAAAACTAGGGTTGCGTATTGCGTACTTGACCGCCGCCACCACCAATGTATGTAGCAAATATCGCATGATTTAAAAAATTGAAATAAGAAAATACCAAACACCAGTGGCACAATGGGAACAAAACTTGGGTATCCTGCGTGTGCGCCCAGTATTGTACCATGGTGCCACACCGGTGCTTGAAACTCTGTTGCAAACTTACCTTAGACTGGCTTCATGTCAACAAAGAAATCTCGTTAATATAATAATAAAGCGTTTTCGAACGGCAAAAAAAAACAACCAGGTGTCATAAAATCTGAATTGCGTAACAAGTGGGGCGTCAGATGTTCCAACTGTATAAAAAATGCCCGATCTGTAACTGTTCACTGTTCACTGTAACAGCATAAAGCATTGCGCACAAATAATTGCCCGTATGTAGCGGGTACGACGCTTGTAAAAATGAAGAGGAAGATTGGCATGATGAATGCTTCTCTATAACACAAAAACTCATCGTCTTATGTAGCCTAATAGGTTACCCGGAAGTTTTTATGCAGCAGTTACCCAAAGAATGCTTACTAAAGGCTTTAAAAAGGACGTTTTCTAGCTTTCGCTGTGTCTATGCTGCTCGGTCAGCGCAGCCCTGGCGGTTTTTTTTTCTGCGGCACCCTTTGTTTTATCTCTCAACAGAATTTGCTGTAAACATTGCTTATGAATATGGCGTGCGGTCAGCTTTAGTGAAAAAGCATGCAGCACAACATAGCAGAGGAGTGAACCAGTTCGAAAGCGGGAGGAGAGTCGCTGGGCGCGATAAATCGTATGAAACGCAGAATGTGCTTTAATAGCGGGTAATGTTAATGTTGCATAAGCGTCGTGCACCAAATCAGTATAGAAGAGCCTAGATTTCAACAGTAAACTTCATTCAATGCATTTTATCCACCTACAGTTGGCTCATGCCGCACGCAACGAAGCGCCGCTGCGTGTATTTGTATACGCGTCACTGACCGCCTATCCACAATTGCGTGGGGACGGTGCTGCTACCCCTAGCCCGATCTCACTGCTAATAGGCAGGGTTCGTTTCGGGAAAGATATCAAATTATTATGTTTTATAAAGCGTTTTAGAACTGAAAAGGGACAAGCAGGAGTTTCACATTGTGAATCGCGTAACGAGTGAATCATCGGATGCTCTATCCTACTATATAAATAGACTTCAGGCATAATTCCTCATTATTTGAAACACATCATTAAACTTCCGAAAAACTCTTGCAAGCATGTAGCGGGTACTTCGCTTATACGAAGAATGACAAAGGTTGGCATCAAGAATTTTTTTTTCCTTTTGAAATCACCCAACATTCTTCAAATGATATTTCGTGTTTTAAACTTCGCAGTTTTGGTCAATCCACGATAGTAAGTACTTGCAGCAGATTGAAATAAGAACAAACAATAAAAAGGGGTATAGGCCATAATAGACAGCCAAGAGACTCACAAACTAAAAAAAATGGAAACCTCCTTCCTACACTAAAATTCTCATCATTGATGGTGCAGTGATACATTGCAAGTTTATAGGAGTTACCAAAACAGTGTTTTAAAAAGAGCTTATGAAAAGGCGCTTATTCAGCTTTCTCTATGGCTATGCGGGGAATTCTGTACAAGCCTGTAATTTTTCCTAGAGTTTGCTTTGATACTAAGCTAAAGCTTACGCAACAAAAAACACGGGTGAGAAGAGACAGACATTAAAGTCGCAACCTATGAACTATGAATCAATACCAACTCGCCCGATTTTCAGTACTCTTGCTTTGACACATCTTTTCAATGGGAAGCAGTTCTTCGTGTATTGCAGACAATATAGATGATCTATCTATCTATCTATCTATCTATCTATCTATCTATCTATCTATCTATCTATCTATCTATCTATCTATCTATCTATCTATCTATCTATCTATCTATCTATCTATCTATCTATCTATCTATCTTCCTATCTGTCTGTCTATCTATCTATCTATCTAGCCGCCTACGTTGGGCTGTTTTGC
Organism: Rhipicephalus microplus; assembly: GCF_013339725.1. NCBI lineage: Eukaryota > Metazoa > Arthropoda > Arachnida > Ixodida > Ixodidae > Rhipicephalus > Rhipicephalus microplus. The sequence goes on from NW_023611576.1 coordinate 102,057, forward strand.
TATCACTTCTGTAACTTGTGGTACACCAAAATTTTATGAGGGTTTGATGGCTATGACTGTCCGTTCATGACATGAAAAATGTGAAAATGACGACCCTTTCCTTCAGACAAGTGTGCCCCATGCCTGTATGTCACTGGCCACGGTTAGCTGGTATGCGCCATAAGTGTTTGACAGATTACGTCTGAAGGACGGCAAACAACATACATAGGTAATTTAAAGGCAAGAGCGTCAGAAAAAGCCGACATAGGCAGCATTTAACAAGCGAATGCAAATACATATGTTATGGTCCCAGCAGTAGTTAAACCATAGGATTCTGCGTGTCAATCAACTGTCGAACCTCAGAGCCATTTACACCAGGTGTCTTTATGTCTTGCGAAAAAAAAGACCTTTTGCAGGCGTATCGTTGGCCAAACATAACTAGTGTCAGCACTGCTTCTCATCTTACTTTTACAAATATGGCACATGTACTGGAATTATACAGGTTTGAGGTCAGCTAAGCATTAATTTTAGTGAGGTGCTATCAACTGAAGCTGTCCTATAGTCCGAGCTGGGAGTCGCGAGCTGGGAGTTGCTCTTTGGGACACGTAAGCTTCGGAGCCTGGCTTGCCCGTGCTCAACGTACTGGGGTGTTCTTGGCTGAGGATTGAGTGGTTTTAACTTTCTGTCCTAGAGTGCGATTTTAGAGTTTATCTGTTTCTGAGTCTAACCGTATCTCTAGCGCTCATGTCGACTACTTCTCCTGGCCAGGCGCGATCCGCCTGGTCAGCGTCCCTGCCGTCGAATGAATTACCGCAGACTCCTTTTTCCGCAGTGGTATCGACAGTATTCCCGTGGCACTAGTACCTACAAGTGGAGGCTTCATCAGACTAACAAACCCTCAGGCGGTTCAAAAGTAACTTAAGACAACTTCAAATCATTTCCACACCATCACAGATGTGCGCCCATTTGGGCGAGGAGGTATCGTGTGTAGGTTGCCGGATCAGACCTGCGTGCAGGATCTTCTTAAATGCACCTCCTTTGCTGCTACCCCGGTGAGTGCTTTTATTCCACTTCACCTTGCATGTACCAGAGGCCTTGTACGGGGAGTCGACTCCAAGCTGAGTCCAGCTGAGACCCTAGACAGGCTCTCTGGAGCAGGCGTAATTTCAATTTACCGGTGTAATCGCCTTGTCGACAACGAGAGGGTACCAACCGAATCTGTCATCGCGACATTTGTGGGCACAAAATGCCCGTCAGAAATAAAATTATGGCCACTGACCTTCCGAGTAAAACCCCTCGCTTCTCGTCCGATTCAGTGCAAAAACTGCTGGAGATTCGGCCACAGTGCGGGAGGATGTAAATCTAACGTTCGTTGTAGCACCTGCGGAGAGAGCCATCCTTCAAGCAAGTGTACTGCAACAGCGGAAAAGTGTTGTCCCTGTGGGGGCAGTCACTGCGTCGACAACTCTGACTGTTCCGCTGGTTCCCGGGAGGCTCAAATCCTTTAAGTTATTGACCGCCACCGCTGTTCTCGAAGGGAAGCCATTGACATAGTTAGAGACAGGGCTTTTGGATACTCTGGTATTACAGGGCCTGCACTTCCAGTATGGACTCCAACCTATCGTAGGCTATTGAAACTGCTGTGGAAAAAGCAGTGAGTAAGGCAATGGATAAACTCGTATCTAACCTTTCCGACTGTTTGGTGCAAATTCTTTCAAGTCAAATTGGACAAACAGTGAAGACTAGCACAGAACCAGCAGTATTAGACATTACCAGCGATGCCACACAGCTACGCAATGTAGTGTCGGACGAACTTTCTGCATCTGCAAGCAAGGCTAAGCAGTCAGGAACACAGGTGCACTTGGACCGACATTCGCCTCAGCCGAGCACAAGTACTGCTACACATATGGAACTCGATATACGAACTAATAAACGTACCAGATCCCCTATCTTCACCGATCTCAAGTCCAAATCTAAACGGAATTAATCAGCTTTTGTTCAGAAAGAGATCTACAATCATCGCAAGCTGAATCACTACATTTCAGCCTACCACTTTAGGTGTTGATTGTACCAGTGTTGCTCTTTTCACCATTACGCAACTGTGAACTGGTTGCATAAAACATATGCTGCTGTTCAACATACATGTGTGCGAATAAAATTTGTGTATATTTTTAGCGCTATTTCATAACACTTCACTCAATAGATATCTACACCACAGCCACCTTCCATCCGCATGCTTCCCATGGTAATATTTCCTGTAGTTCGTAGAATCTACCGAAATATCTTATATGTAGCCGTGATGCAAGAACCCTCGCAACCTCTTCTAAAACGTGAAACAGTAACATAAAAATTTGCGGACCTTAAATCATAGCCTTTAAGAGTTGAACGCGATTGCAATATTCTGTGCTTAGTGGGTACTTCAAAACACTCAGTGCATGAAATATTTTGGAACTTGCCATGCAGCCAGTACGTGGCCGTAATGAAACAGTCACAGTAGCGTGTGTGCCTTTTTTTTACTGGCTGACCGGCTTAAAACCATCAGGTCATTATATAGTCACACGTTCTGACGCCCGATGGCACTGTACGCTTGTATCATGTGTCTTTAGTACAATACTTTCAGTTGTAATGCGAACCGTGTGTACAAGACGGTGTGTTTGTAAAGCATGAAAGTTACTTTCACTGCATTTCCAGGCAGATGAAGTTATTTTCCCTGTATTCGTAAGCAGACTCGTGGCTGAGTGATATAGCATACACTAGCACGCGAACGACACGGGTATGATCGTCACACTGGCCCAGGAATTTTTCATTATTTACTTTACTTGCATCACAATCGATGTTTCGACCACGCATATGGCGGTGATTTTTCGCTCAAAACCAACGACGTCAACATCCACATCGACGCCAATGCCGAAAATTTTGTGAAACGAGCTCTTTAACGCTTTAGATGTAAAAATCCAAGGAAGGGTGGACAATCAGCTTTGCCTGCTTTAGTGTGTCTTCTTGTTTTTTTGTTCTTTGCCGGGACTGATGTAATACGGCAGTCATAATTGGCAACCATTAATGAACGCAACTTTGGAGGATGATCAATGACAGGCGAAGTTTGTCTCAAAAAAGTTAATGAGACAAGTGACTCTTCCTATAAATCATTAAAACGCTTGCATGCTCAAGAAACGCAGCGACTGCATTGGTTACGCAGCTGAACTTGATAACTTTGTCAACATGAGACATGCGCGTTTTGATCGTAAAAGTAGGCCATAGTGATAAATGCCTTTGACACACCTCTTGAAAAATTGAAACACCGTAGCGTGTGATGTGAATGCAGCAGACTTTTCTGGAATGACTGACTTCGTGATTATCTTCAGCTATGTGTGTCTCAACCTCACTACATACTTTCGTTCCATTCTTCCATACTTTATAAACGTCGCTGGACTCTCCAATGAACCCTGAGAAGCCCTGACAGAAGAAAATTTACGAATGAAGATTTTGTAGGCTTTTCATATAGGATTTATTCAGCACAGTGAGCCGTACGAACCCGGTTGTGGTAGTGGATCCAGTGAGCACACGGGGGGCAAAGAATAGAGTTACGGCAGCACGGACCGCGAGAGGAGCATACGTCACTGCTACGGGGGACAGCGTCACAGAGGTTAGTCAAAGAGCTGCTTCGCATCTGATAAACCATGGTAAAAATCTCGAGAATGGGATGTGTTACCTGGGCATTCCTCTAAATGCCTGCACATGTATCAACTGCAACAAATACCTTGTGTTGGTATCTCGTGTCTCACGTTCGTTGAATCTCTTTATTTCATTTGCAGAGATGCTTTGAATAAGTGACAAACGGTGGAAATAATCTTACAAGCAATGTACACAGATATTCGTATCTATTTACTTTTCGCACTCTAGAATTGTTTCTATACAATGTGGACTGTAGGTCTAGCGTGCACCTTTCGTAACTTCAATTGCTG